>MU225462.1:782212-805519 GCA_018584345.1 Thuja plicata
TATATATATATATATATATATATATAAAGATAAGGAGCTGCATTGTGAACATCTATTCAATGAAATTATCAATTTGTAGAGAGTTGCTGATAAGAGTAAAATCCTTATAAGGTTGCTTATATACATACATAAATATAAATGAGTCTTTATATATGTGCATTTATATAATGTGACTTATAAATGAATGTAATTAAATAAAAGAATATATATATATATATATATAACTTTATATATATATGAATATATATATATAGGAACCATGATTATCCATTAAAACTGTAGTATGTAGGTCTGATCAAAATATCTAATAGGTCAGTGAATTCTTGAATGGGAATTAGAAACATTGAAATATTTGTATTTAACTCCAGGACAAGAAGGAAATGTCCCCAGGGAAAAGTAACCATAAGTCTCTAGTGCTTGTTACATATGAAACCCTTAGGAGATTGGTAGAAGTTTTTCCATACCTAGATATTATCTTCTTACATAATACTTTCCGCCCATACTACAGATACCAATATCCTCAGAGTGACCTCAGTCTATGATTACACGTGTCCCTATTAAGATGAAGAATATCATCTTACTCATTCAATAATGGTTCCTAAAGATGACAGAATCTATCTAATAAACCAGAGTACCTATCTTAATAGATTAGTTACTTCATGGGGAAAATACGTAACAAATTTCAGAGTCAGAGGGATTGGGCCTTGTACTTCCTTACATCCCAAGTAAAATAAACATTGTAAGCAAAGAGCCTGCCATCAAAGAATATATAGACATAAATACACATTGTACCAGTTGTATGCCTTTTGTGTTTGTGTATCAACATGAGTAGAGGCTTGGTGCCTGAGACAGTATAATGAAACATCTTAAGATGTCTTTATATATATGCCATTAAACATTCATAAGAATGAGAGTATGTACATGAGTAAATTTCATGCCTGAGGAATACATTTTGCATGTCCAATCTATCTAGATTAACTAGGATTGTCACGACTAAACTACCAATAGATTGAGTCTGGATAGTATGCTAAAGATATACATACCTAAAGAAAATGTCTACCTATGTATAGAGCTATACATATCTCAGCTATAATCTAAATAAAAAAATGTACAAATAGCTTGTATATAGATTACAAAGTGGAAATATAGTGTATTATCAGCTATATACATAGTAAGGCATCTAAGGATTGTACTTTATGACATTAATCCTTCTTTCCTTCCACAGTAGAGCAGAGCCAGGAGTGATTCTCCTATCTCATGACTACAATAGTTTCTTCAGTCTCCCCTAATGGTTTGGAATGACGGGTGCACCTTTTGACTACTGGGGCCATGATATGAAGCTTAGTTGGTTCCAAATCATTCAAGAAGGAAGGAATATCAAATCCCTCTGCCCTCCAGTAATCCAAAATCTCCATTATATCCATCTAAATTTGCATGACTTCCTTGTAAAGGAAATCCAAATTCCTAGACATACTAGGCCAGTGCCTATCAAAGGCCTTTTCATCCTTGAATACAATCATTGGAATCCTATGTTTTTGCAGGATTAGAGCAAGGTCAGAGATATCAGCTCTCATAGTGAATTTTGTAAAGGGAGTAGTAAGTAAATTATCAATGGAGTGCACCATCTTTTCTAACCCAACCAAAAAACACTTGTCAAAGATCCTCCTTGAAGCCTGGATAATCTCTTCCTTACCTTTACTAGCCAGATATGATATGGCAATAAACAAACTGATTATGTCCCTATTAGTTTTAAAAGTAAATTCATTATCAAAAACTTGCTCACCTAGTGCTTTCTCCAAAGCTCTCCTGGACAAGTTGGGTATAGCTAATAAAATTTGATTCCATCTTTCTGGGGTTATAGAGCCCCTAAATGCCATGGCTCTATACCCCCCAGAAGTGAAGGTCGTTAGTTTGGATTCCATGGAGAGGCCCAAGAGATGCAGGGGATAAGTATGGATGATGGGGAAGCTGGAAAACAATAATGGCTAGGGAGAAAAAAGGTTACCACTAAATAATCAGCTATAGACTGGTGACTCTAGAAAGATCTAGTAAGATCCACTGATAGCTGGAAGAGTTAAGAAGGCGGTTCACATGTAGGGGTGAGCACGATCAAGGGAATGAGTGTCAAGTAATTATATGCCACAAACAAATTCATATAATAATGATGGCAAATCCAACTAATAACATGAATAGTTCAACACCGCAATCATTCTCTAAAAGGGAAAGCAAAGTAAGCAGAATCCCCTAATTCTAACTGCATCTCAAAAGGAGGATACAACCACTATATTGAAACTATAAGTTATCAAGACCAGGTATAAAAATATAGGAGAAAACCAAAATTAAATTATTCCAAAATGGATATACCATTTGCACCTAAATTAGCTAGATTGTCTGCATCAGAATTGCCCTCCCAATAGGTGTGTTTTACAAGAATATTAGGGAAGGACTCTAGAATGTGATTAATTTCTTCAATTTTAGAATTTAGTATCCAATTTAGTGTCTTTTTAGTTCTGATGGCATTAATGATAATTTGAGAATCGCCTTCAATAATTAAATTTGGAAAATTGAGTCTTTTGCAGATTTTAAGGCCTTCTAGTGCCGCCAGGCATTCTACCATGTTATTTGTAGTAGGTTTGATGGGTTGAGAAAATTTAGAGATAATTTCTCCCTTCTAGTTCCTAATAATCCCACTGATACCTACAACCCCAGGGTTGCCTCTGGAGGCCCCATCAGAATTTAGCTTGACCCAACCTTCCTCCGGTGGGATCTAGGTGCAATTAGATCTATCTGATTTCAATTTGTTACCTCCTCTACCAAAAAGTTTCCATACGATCAATGAGGGCCATTTTAGTCTGATCTTGTTGTCCCAAGTTCTGAAAGAGTCTTCGTAGCACATAGTATCTCACAGTTTGCTATTGATCTTTTCTGATATTGAAGCTTCAATTTTATTAGTGATGCTAGTCCAATCTAATTTATGGTTTGTAAATATTCTTCTATTATGTTCCTTCTAGACTTCCCAAACTAGGATGGAGGGGGATATAATCCAAATGTCCTTATATAGGTTGTCTTTGTACAGAGTTGGATAGGCTTTGAGGTGGCCCAACAGGTCTGCAGGAAGAGCAGACTTCCATTTTAAATTTCCCAAAGATCTAAGCTCATTTGAAATATTAATTTAAACTTTCAATTTTTCTCAATTAGAGGAAAAATCACCTAATATTTTGATGTCAAATGCTTCCATTTTAAATTTCATGAAGATCTGAGCTTGTTTGAAATATTAATTTAAAGTTTCAATTTTACACAATTAGAGGAAAACCCACCTAATTTTTTGATGTCAAATGCTTCCATTTAAAATTTCATGAAGATCAGAGCTCATTTGAAATATTAATTTAAAGTTTCAATTTTTCTCAATCAAAGGAAAACCTATATTTTTATGTCAAATTCTTCCATTTTAAATTTCATGAAGATCCGAGCTCATTTGAAATATTAATTTAAAGTTAGAATTTGCTCCCAATAGTAAAAGCATGTCACAAACAAGTTTCAATTTTGCACAATCAGATGAAAACCCACCTAATATTTTGATGTCAAATACTTCCATTTTAAATTTCATGAATATCAGAGCTCATTTGAAATATTAATTTAAAGTTTCAATTTTGCCTCCCGACATAAAATGTGTCACAAAAAAGTTTCAATTTTGCACATTCAGAGGAAACCCCACCTAATATTTTGATGTCAAATACTTGCATTATAAATTTCACAAAGATCCAAGCTTGTTTGAAATAGAAATTTAAATTTTCAATTTTTCTCAATCAGAGGAAAACCCACCTAATATTTTGATGTCAAATGCTTCCATTTTAAATTTCATGAAGATCCGAGCTTGTTTGAAATATTAATTTATAGTTTCAATATTACACAATTAGAGGAAAACCCACCTAATATTTTGATGTCAAATGCTTCCATTTTAAATTTCACAAAGATTGGAGCTTGTTTGAAATATTAATTTAAAATTTCACTTTTGCTCAGTCAGAGGAAAACCCACCTAATATTTTGACGTCAAATGATTTTATTTTAAATTTTATGAAGAACCAAGCTCATTTGAAATATTAATTTAAATTTTCAATTTTCTCACAAACGTAAAAATGTGTCACAAAAAAGTTTTAGTTTTGTAGAATCAGATGAAAACACCTAATATTTTGATGTCAAAAGCTTCCATTTTAAATTTCACGAAGATCGAAGATCATTTGAAATATTAATTTAAAGCTATAATTTTGCCTTCAGGCATAAAATGTGTCACAAAAATTTGCAATTTTGCACAATCTAAGGAAAACCTACCTAATATTTTGATGTCAAATGCTTCCATTTTAAATTTTACAAAGATCTGAGCTTGTTTGAAATATTAATTTAAAGTTTTAATTTTGCTCCTAGACGTAAAATGTGTCACAAAAAATTTAAAATTTTGCACAATCAGAGGAAAACCCACCTAATATTTTGATGTCAAATACCTCCATTTAAATTTTCACGCAGATCAGAACTTGTTTGAAATATTAATTTAAAGTTTCAATTTTACCATTAGACTTAAAATGTGTCACAAAAAGGTCTCAATTTAGCACAATCAGAGGAAAACCCATATAATATTTTGATGTCAAATGGTTCCATTTTAAATTTCACAAAGATCCAAGCTCATTTGAAATATTAATTTACAGTTTCAATTTTGCTCCTGGACGTAAAACGTGTCACAAAAAAGTTTTAATTTTGCACAATTAGAGGGAAAACCACCTAATATTTTGATGTCAAATGCTTCCATTTTAAATTTCATGAAGATCAGAGCTTATTTGAAATATTAATTTAAATATTCAATTTTTCTCAATCAGAGGAAAATCCAACAAATATTTTGATGTCAAATGCTTCCATTTTAACATTCACGAAGATTCGAGCTCGTTTGAAATATTAATTTAAAGTTTTAATTTAAAATAATCAGAGGAAAACCCACCTAATATTTTGATGTCAAATGCTTCTATTTTAAATTTCATGAAGATGGGAGCTCATTTTAAATATTAATTTAAAGTTTCAATTTTTCCCAGTCAGAGGAAAACCCGTCTAATAATTTGGAGTCAAATGTTTCTATTTTAAATTTCACGAAGATCCAAGATCGTTTGAAATATTAATTTAAAGTTTCAATTTTTCTCCCAAACTTAAAAATGTGTCACAAAAAAGTTTCAATTTTGCACAATCAGATGAAAACCCACCTAATATTTTTATGTCAAATGCATCCATTTTAAATTTTACAAAGATCAGAGCTCATTTAAAATATTATTTTAAAGTTTTAATTTTGCCTCCGGACGTAGAACGTGTCACAAAAAAGTTTCAATTTTGCACAATCAGAGGAAAAACCCACCTAATATTTTCATGTCAAATGCTTCCATTTTAAATTTCATGAAAATCTGAGGTCGTTTGAAATATTAATTTAAAGTTTCTGTTTTGCTCCCAGACGTAAAATGTGTCACAAAAAAGTTTCAATTTTGTACAATTAGAAGAAAACCCACCTAATATTTTGATGTCAAATGCTTCCATTTTAAATTTCACAAACATCAGAGCTCATTTGAAATATTAATTTAAAGTTTCAATTTTTCTCAATAAGAAAAAACCCACCTAATATTTTGATGTCAAATGCTTCTATTTTAAATTTCACAGAGATCCAAGCTCGTTTGAAATATTAATTTAAAGTTTCAATTTTGCTAAATCAAAGGAAAACCCACCTAATATTTTGATGTCAAATGCTTCCATTTTAAATTTCATGAAGATCTGAGCTTGTTTAAAATATTATTTTAAAGTTTCAATTTTACACAATCAGAGGGAAACTCACCTAATATTTTGATGTCAAATGATTCCATTTTAAATTACACAAAGATCAGAGCTTGTTTGAAATATAAATTTAAAGTTTTAATTTAGCTTAGTTAGATGAAAACCCACCTAATATTTTCATGTCAAATGCTTCCATTTTAAATTTCATGAAGATCTGAGCTCATTTGAAATATTGATTTAAATTTTCAATCTTGCTCCCAAAGGTAAAAATGTGTAACAAAAAAGTTTCAATTTTGTACAATCAGATGAAAACCCACCTAATATTTTGATATCAAATTCTTCCATTTTAAATTTTACAAAGATCATAGCTCATTTGAAATATTAATTTAAAGTTTCAATTTTTCCTCGGGACGTAAAATGTGTCAAAAAAAAGTTTCAATTTTGCACAATCAGAGGAAAACCCACCTAACATTTTGATGTCAAATGCATCCATTTTAAATTTCTCGAAGATCCCATCTTGTTTGAAATATTTATTTAAACATTTAATTTTTCTCCCAAACGTAAAAATGTGTCACAAAAAAGTTTCATATTTGCACAATCAGAGGAAAATTCACCTAATATTTTGATGTCAAATGCTTCCATTTTAAATCTCACGAAGATCGGATCTCGTTTGAAATATTAGTTTAACATTTCAATTTTTCTCAATGAGAGGAAAACCCACCTAATATTTTCATGTCAAATGCTTCTATATTAAATTTCACAGAGATCTGAGCTCATTTGAAATATTAATTTCAAGTTTCAATTTTACACAATCAGTGGAAAACCCACCTAATATTTTGATGTCAAATGCTTCCAATTTAAATTTCACAAAGATCGGAGCTCGTTTGAATTATTAATTTAAAGTTTCAATTTTCTCAATCAGAGGAGAACCCACCTAATATTTTGATGTCAAATGCTTCCCTGTTAAATTTCATGAAGATCCAAGCTCGTTTGAAATAGTAATTTAAAGTTTTAATTTTACACAATCAGAGGAAAACCCACCTAATATTTTGATGTCAAATGCTTCCATTTTAAATTTCACGAAGATCAGAGCTTGTTTAAAATATTAATTTAAAGTTTCAATTTTGTTCCATCAGAGGAAACCCACCTAATATTTTGATGTGGAATAATTCTATTTTAAATTTCATGAAGATTTGAGCTCGTTTGAAATATTAATTTAAAATTTTAATTTTACTTCCAGACGTAAAAATGTGTCACAAAAAATTTTCAATTTTGCACAATCAGAATAAAACCCACGTAATATTTTGATGTCAAATGCTTCCATTTTAAATTTCACGAAGATTGGAGCTCATTTGAAATATTAATTTAAACTTTTAATTTGGCCTCTAGACGTTAAACGTGTCACAAAAAATTTTCAATTTTGCACAATCACAAGAAAACCCACCTAATATTTTGATGTCAAATGCTTCAATTTTAAATTTCACGAACATCGGAGCTCGTTTGAAATATTAATTTAAAGTTTCAATTTTGCTCAATCAGAGGAATACCCACCTAATATTTTGATGTCAAATGCTTCAATTTTAAATTTCATGGAGATCCAAGCTTGTTTGAAATATTAATTTAAAGTTTCAATTTTACACAATTAGAGAAATACCCACCTAATATCTTGATGTCAAATGCTTCCATTTTAAATTTCACGAAGATCTGAAATTGTTTGAAATATTAATTTAAAGTTTAAATTTTGCTCAATTAAAGGAAAACCCACCTAATATTTTGATGTCAAATGCTTCCATTTTAAATTTCATGAAGATCCATGCTTGTTTGAAATATTAATTTAAAGTTTCAATTTTGCTCAGTTAGAGGAAATCCCACCTAATATTTTGATGACAAAAGCTTCCATTTTAAATTTCACGAAGATCCGAGCTCGTTTGAAATATTAATTTAAAGTTTCAATTTTTCTCCCATAAGTAAAAATATGTCACAAAAAATTTTCAATTTTGCACAATCAGATGAAAACCCACTTAATATTTTGATGTCAAATGCTTCTATTTTAAATTTCACAAAGATCGGAGCTTGTTTGAAATATTAATTTATAGTTTCAATTTTGCCTTCAGATGTAAAATGTGTCACAAAAAAGTTTCAATTTTGCACAATTAGAGGTAAAACCACCTAATATTTTGATGTCATATGCTTCCATTTTAAATTTCAAGAAGATCCAAGCTCATTTGAAATATTAATTTAAAGTTTCAATTTTGTTCCTAGCCGTAAAATGTGTCACAAAAAGTTTCAATTTTGCACAATCAGAGGAAAACTCACCTAATATTTTGATGTCAAATGGTTGCATTTTAAATTTTATGAAAATCAAAGCTTGTTTGAAATATTAATTTAAAGTTTCATTTTTTGTCAATCAAAGGAAAACCCACCAAATATTTTTATATCAAATGCCCATTTTAAACTTCACAGAGATCTGAGCTCATTTGAAATATTAATTTCAAGTTTCAATTTTATACAATCAGAGGAAAACCCACCTAATATTTTGATGTCAAATGCTTCCATTTTAAATTTCACAAAGATTGGAGCTTGTTTGAAAGATTAATTTAAAGTGTCAATTTTGCTCAATCAGAGGAAAACCCACCTAATATTTTAATGTCAAATGCTTCCGTCTTAAATTTTATGAAGATCTAATTTTATTTGAAATGTTAATTTTAAGTTTGAATTTTACACAATCAGAGGAAAACCCACCTAATATTTTGATGTCAAATGCTTCCATTTTAAATTTCATGAAGATCGAAGCTCATTTGAAATATTAATTTAAAGTTTTAATTTTTCTCAGTCAGAGGAAAACCCACATAATATTTTGATGTCACATGCTTCCATTTTAAATTTCACAAAGATCTGAGCTTTTTTCAAATATTAATTTTAAGTTTCAATTTTGCTCCAAAATGTAAAAATGTGTCACAAAAATGTTTCAATTTTGCACAATCAGATCAAAAACCCACCCAATATTTGATGTCAAATTCTTTCATTTTAAATTTCATTAACATTGGAGGTTGTTTTAAATATTAATTTAAAGTTCAATTTTGCGTCCGAACGTAAAACAAGTCACAAAAAACTTTCAATTTTGCACAATCAGAGGAAAAAACACCTAATATTTTGATGTCAAATGCTTCCATTTTAAATTTCAATAAGATTTGAGGTTGTTTGAAATATTAATTTAAAGTATCCATTTTTCTCTGGATGTAAAACATGTCACAAAAAAGTTTCAATTTTGCACAATCAGACGAAAACCCACCTAATATTTTGATGTCAAATACTTCCATTTTAAATTTCATGAACATTAGAGCGCGTTTGAAATACTAATTTAAAGTTTCAATTTTGCTCAATCAGGGGAAAACCCGCCTAATATTTTGATGTCAAACGCTTCTATTTTAAATTTCACAGAGAATTGAGCTCATTTGAAATATTAATTTAAAGTTTCAATTTTACACAATAAGAGGAAAACCCACCTAATATTTTGATTTCAAATGCTTTGAATTTAATTTTTATGAAGATCGGAGCTTGTTTGAAATATTAATTTAAAATTTCAATTTTTCTCAATTAGAGGAAAACCCACCTAATATTTTGATTTCAAATGCTTCCATTTTAAATTTCACGAAGATCTGAGATCATTTGAAATATTAATCTAAAGTTTCAATTTTACACAAGCAGAGGAAAACCCACCTAATATTTTGATGTCAAATGCTTCCATTTTAAATTTCATGAAGATCGGAGCTTGTTTGAAATATTAATTTAAAATTTAAATTTTGCTAAGTTAGAGGAATACCCACCTAATATTTTGATGTCAAATGCGTCCATTTTAAATTCATGAAGATCGGAGCTCGTTTGAAATATTAATTTAAAGTTTCAATTTTTCCTCCGGATGTAAAATGTGTGAGAAAAAATGTTTTAATTCTACACAATCAAAGGAAAAACCACTTAATATTTTACGTCAAATGCTTCCATTTAATTTTCATGAAGTTCTGAGCTCGTTTGAAATATTAATTTAAAGTTTCAATTTTCCTCCCGTGTGTAAAACATGTCACAAAAAGGTTTCAATTTTGCTCAATCAGAGGATAACCCACCTAATATTTTGATGTCAAATGCTTCCATTTTAAATTTCACGAAGATCAGAGCTCGTTTGAAATATTAATTTAAAGTTTTAATTTTGCTAAATCAGATGAAAACCCACCTAATATTTTGATGTCAAATGCTTCCATTTTAAATTTCAAGAAGATCCAAGCTCGTTTGAAATATTAATTTAAAGTTTCAATTTTACACAATCAAAGGAAAACCCATGCAATATTTTGATGTCAAATGCTTCCATTTTAAATTTCACAAATATCAGAGCTTGTTTGAAATATTAATTTCACGTTTCAATTTTGCTCCATCAAAGGAAAACCCACCTAATATTTTGATGTCAAATACTTTGACTTTAAATTTCACGAAGATCTGAGCTTGTTTGAAATATTAATTTAAAGTTTCAATTTTACACAATTATACGAAAACCCACCTAATATTTTGATGTAAAATGCTTCCATTTTAAATTTCACAAAGATCCGAGCTTGTTTGAAATATTATTTTAAAGTTTCAATTTTACTCATTCATAGGAAAACCCACCTAATATTTTGATGTAAAATGCTTCTATTTTAAATTTCACAAAGATCTGAGCTCATTTGAAATATTAATTTAAAGTATCAATTTTTTTCCCAAACATAAAAATGTGTTACAAAATAGTTTCAATTTTGCACAATCAGATGAAAACCCACCTAATATTTTGATGTGAAATGCTTCCATTTTAAATTTCATGAAGATCGGAGGTGGTTTGAAATATTAGTTTAAAATTTAAATTTTGCCTCTGGATGTAAAACATGTCACAAAAAATTTTCAATTTTGCATATTCAGAGGAAAACCCACCTAATATTTTAAATTCAAATGCTTCCATTTTAAATTTCATGAAGATCTGAGCTAGTTTGAAATATTAATTGAATGTTTAAATTTTGCTCCTAGACATAAAATGTGTCATTAAAAAGTCTCAATTTTGCACAATTAGAAGAAAAACCCATCTAATATTTTGATGTCAAATGCTTCCATTTAAAATTTCATGAACATCAGAGGTCATTTGGAATATTAATTTAAAGTTTCAAATTTTCTCAATCAGAGGAAAACCCACCTAATGTTTTGATCTTAAATGCTTCGATTTTAAATTTCACGGAGATCCAAACTCGTTTGAAATATGAAATTAAAATTTTAATTTTACTCAATCAGAGGAAAACCCACCTAATATTTTGATGTCAAATGCTTCCATTTTAAATTTCAAGAAAATCCAAGATAATTTTAAATATTAAGTTAAAGTTTCAATTTTACATAATCAGAGGAAAACCCACCTAATATTTTGATGTCAAATGCTTTCATTTTAAATTTCATGAGTATTGGAGCTCATTTGAAATATTAATTTAAAGTTTCAATTTTGCTCAATCAGAGGAAAACCCACCTAATATTTTGATGTCAAATGCTTCTATTTTAAATTTTGCAGAGATCTGAGCTCATTTGAAAAAATAATTTAAAGTTTCAATTTTACACAATCAAAGGAAAACCCACCTAATATTTTGATGTCAAATGCTTCCATTTTAAATTTCACAAAGATCCAAGTTCGTTTGAAATATTAATTTAAAGTTTCAATTTTGCTAAATCAAAGGATAACCCACCTAATATTTTCATGTCAAATGCTTCCATTCTAAATTTCACGAATATCCAAGCTTGTTTGAAATATTAATTTAAAGTTTCAATTTTACACAGTGACAGGAAAACCCACCTAATATTTTGATGTTAAATGCTTCAATTTTAAATTTCATGAAGATCGGAGCTCATTTGTAATATTAATTTAAAGTTTCAATTTTTCTTAGTCAAAGGAAAACCCATCTAATATTTTGACGTCAAATGCTTCTACTTTAAATTTCATGAAGATTCAAGCTTGTTCCAAATATTAATTTAAAGTTTTAATTTTACACAATCAAAGGAAAACCCGCCTAATATTTTGATCTCAAATGCTTCCATTATAAATTTAACGAAGATCAGAGCTCGATTGAAATATTAATTTAAAGTTTCAATTTTTCTTAGACATAAAACGTGTCACAACAAAGTTTCAATTTTGCATAGTTAGAGGAAAACCCACCTAATATTTTGATGTCAAATGCTTCCATTTTAAATTTCATGAACATCAGAGCTCGTTTGATATATTAATTTAAAGTTCCAATTTTGCTCAATCAGAGGAAAACCCACCAAATATGTTGATGTCAAATGCTTCCATCTTAAATTTCACTAAGATCGGAGATTGTTTTAAATATTAATTTAAAGATTCAATTTTTCTTAGTCAGAGGAAAACCCATCTAATATTCTGATGTCAAATCCTTCCATTCTAAATTTCATGAAGATCTGAGCTCATTTGAAATATTAATTTAAAGTTTCAATTTTGCTCCCAAACGTAAAAATGTGTCAAAAAAATTTCAATTTTGCACAATCAAATGAAAACCCACCTAATATTTTTATTTTGAATGCATTCACTTTAAATTTCACAAAGGTCAGAGCTCATTTGAAATATTAATTTAAAGTTTCATTTTTGTCCTTCAGACATAAAATGTGCCACAAAACAGTTTCAATTTTGCATAATCAGAGGAAAACTCACCTAATATTTTGATATCAAATGCTTCCATTTTAAATTTCTTGAAGTTCTGAGCTCGTTTGAAATATTAATTTAAAAATTTATTTTTTCTCCCAGACGTAAAACATGTCACAAAATAGTTTCAATTTCACACAATCAGAGGAAAACACACCTAATATTTTGATGTCAAATGCTTCCATTTAAAATTTCACGAACATCGGAGCTTGTTTGAAATGTTAATTTAAAGTTTCAATTTTGCTTAATCAAAGGAAAACCCACCTAATATTTTGATATCAAATGCTTCTATTTTAAATTTCACGGAGATCCAAGCTCATTTGAAATATTAATTTAAAGTTTCAATTTTACAGAATTAGAGGAAAACTAACCTAATATTTTGATGTCAAATGCTTCAATTTTAAATTTCATGAAGATCATAGCTCGTTTGAAAATTATTTTAAAGTTTCAATTTTTCTCAATCAGGAGAAAACCCACCTAATATTTTGATGTCAAATGCTTCCATTTTAAATTTCACAAAGATCTGAGCTCATTTGAAATATTAATTTAAATTTTCAATTTTACACAATTAGAGGAAAACCCACCTAATATTTTGATGTCAAATGCTTCAATTTTCAATTTCACAAAGATCGGAGCTCGTTTCAAATATTAATTTAAAGTTTCAATTTTGCTTAGTCAGAGGAAACCCACCTAATATTTTGATGTGAAATTATTTCATTTTAAATTTTATGATGATCCGAGCTCGTTTGAAATATTAATTTAAAGTTTCAATTTTCTCCCAAATGTAAAAATGTGCCACAAAATAGTTTCAATTTTGCACAATCAGATGAGAACCCATGTAATATTTTGTTGTCAAATGCTTCCATTTTAAATTTCATGAACATCGAAGATCATTTGTAATATTAATTTAAAGTTTTAATATTTCCACCAGACGTAAAACTTGTTAAAAGAAAGTTTCAATTTTGTCGAATCAGAGGAAAACCCACATAATATTTTGATGTCATAGGATTCCATTTTAAATTTCATGAGAAAGTTTCAATTTTGCACAATTAGAGGAAAACCCACTTAATATTTTGATGTCAAATGCTTCGATTTTAAATTTTAGGAACATCAGAGGTTGTTTGAAATATTAATTTAAAAATTCAATTTCACACATTTAGAGGAAAACCTACCTAATATTTTATTTCAAATGCTTCCATTTTAAATTCCACAAAGATCGGAGCTCGTTTGAAATATTAATTTAAAGTTTGAATTTTTCTCAATCACAGGAAAGTCCACCTAATATTTTGATGTCAAATGCTTCCATTTTAAATTTCACAAATATCTGAGCTCATTTGAAATATTAATTTAAAGTTTCAATTTTACACAATCAAAGGAAAACCCACCTAATATTTTGATGTCAAATGCTTCAATTTTAAATTTCACAAAGATTCAAGATCATTTGAAATATTAATTTAAAGTTTTAATTTTGCTTAGTCAGTGGAAAACCCACCTTATATTTTGATGTCAACTGCTTCCATTTTAAATTTCAAGAAGATTTGAGCTCATTTAAAATATTAATTTAAAGCTTCAATTTTGTTCCCAAATGTAAAAACGTGTCACAAAAAAGTTTCAATTTTGCACAATTAGATGAAAATCCACCTAATATTTTTATGTCAAATGCTTCAATTTTAAATTTCTTGAAGTTTGGAGCTTGTTTAAAATATTAATATAAAGTTTAAGTTTTACCTCCGAACGTAAAAAGTGTCACAAAAAAGTTTAAATTTTTCACAATCAGACGAAAATCCACCTAATATTTTGATGTCAAATGCTTCCATTTTAAATTTCATGAAGATCTGAGCCTGTTTAAAATATTAATTTAAAGCTTCAATTTTGCTCTTGAATGTAAAATGTGTCACAAAAACTTTCAATTTTGCACAATCAGAGGAAAACCCACCTACTATTTTGATGTCAAATGCTTCCATTTTAAATTTGACAAAGATCAAAGCTCGTTTGAAATAATAATTTAAAGCTTCAATTTTTCTCAATAAGCGGAAAACCCACGTATAATTTTGATGTCAAATGCTTCCCTTTAAAATTTCATGAAGATCCGAGCTTGTTCAAAATATTAATTTAATATTTTAATTTTACACAACCAGAGGAAAACCCACCTAATATTTTGATGTCAATTTCTTCCATTTTAAATTTCACGAAGATCAGAGATCATTTGAAATATTAATTTAAAGTTTCAATTTTTCTAAATCAGCAGAAAACCCACCTAATATTTTGATGTCAAATCCTTCCAATTTAAATTTCACAAAGATCCAAGCTTGTTTGAAATATTAATTTAAAGTTTCAATTTTGCACAATCACATGAAAACCCATCTAATATTTTGGTGTCAAATGGTTCCATTTTAAATTTCAAAAAGATCAGAGCTCCTTTGAAATATTAATTTAAAGTTTCAATTTTGCCTCCAGATGTAAAACATGTAACAAAAAAGTTTCAATTTTGCACAATGAAAGGAAAAACCACCTAATATTTTAATGTCAAATGCTTCCATTTTCAATTTCATGAAGATCCCAGCTCATTTGAAATATTAATTTAAAGTTTTAATTTTGCTCCCAGATGTAAAACATGTCACAAAAAAGTTTCAATTTTGCACAATTAGAGGAAAACCCACCTAATATTTTGATGTCAAATGCTTCCTTTTTAAATTTCATGAACATCAGAGCTCGTTTGAAATATTAATTTAAAGTTTCAATTTTGTTCAATCGGAGTAAAACCCACCTAATATTTTGATGTCAAATTCTTCTATTTTAAATTTTACAGAGATCCGAGCTTGTTTGAAACATTAATTTAAAGTTTCAAATTTACACAATCAGTGGAAAACCCACCTAATATTTTGATTTCAAATGCTTTCATTTTAAATTTTGCAAAGATTGGAGCTCGTTTGAAATATTATTTTAAAGTTTCAATTTTTCTCAATCAGAGGAAAACCCACCTAATATTTTGATGTCAAATGCTTCCATTTTAAATTTCACAAAGAGCTGAGCTCATTTGAAATATTAATTTCAAATTTCAATTTTACACAATCAGAGAAAAACCCGCCTAATAATTTGATGTCAAATGCTTCGATTTTAAATTTCACGAAGTTCAGAGCTCGTTTGAAATATTAATTTAAAGTTTCAATTTTGCTCATTCAGAGGAAAACCCACCTAATATTTTGATGTCAAATACTTCCATTTTAAATTTGACAAAGATCCGAGATGGTTTGAAATATTAATTTAAAGTTTCAATTTTGTTCCCAAACTTAAAAATGTGTCACAAAAAAGTTTCAATTTTGCACAATTAGATGAAAACCCACCTAATATTTTTTGTCAAATGCTTCCATTTTAAATTTCACGAACATCAGAGTTCATTTGAAATATTAATTTAAAGTTTTAATTTTTCCTCGAGACGTAAAATGTTTCCCAAAAAATTTTTAATTTTGCACAATCAAAGGAAAACCCACCTAATATTTTGATGTCAAATGCTTCCATTTTAAATTTCAAGAAGATCCAAGCTCATTTGAAATATTAATTTAGAGTTTCAATTTTGCTCCCGACGTAAAACGTGTCAAAAAAGTTTCAATTTTGCACAAT
The DNA here is from genome assembly GCA_018584345.1 of Thuja plicata. Lineage (NCBI taxonomy): Eukaryota > Viridiplantae > Streptophyta > Pinopsida > Cupressales > Cupressaceae > Thuja > Thuja plicata. The sequence continues at coordinate 798,345 of MU225462.1, forward strand.
CAGAGGAAAACACACCTAATATTTTGATGTCAAATGCTTCCATTTTAAATTTCATGTACAATGGAGGTCATATGAAATATTAATTTAAAATTTCATTTTTACACAATCAGAGTAAAACCCACCTAATATTTTAATGTCAAATGCTTCCATTCTAAATTTCATGAAGATCAAAGCTCGTTTGAAATATTATTTTAAAATTTCAATTTTTCTCAGTCAAAGGAAAACCCACCTAATATATTGATGTGAAATACTTTCATTCAAAATTGCACGAAGATCTGAGCTCATTTAAAATATTAATTTAAAGTTTCAATTCTGCTCCCAAACATAAAAATGTGTAAGAAATTTTTTTTAATTTTGCACAATCTGATGAAAAGCCGCCTAATATTTTTCTGTCAAATGCTTCCTTTTTAAATTTCACAAAGATAAGATCTCATTTGAAATATTAATTTGAAGTTTAAATTTTGTCTCTGTACGTAAAACCTGTGACAAAAAAGTTTGAATGTTGCACAATCACAGGAAAACCCACCTAATATTTTGATGTCAAATGCTTCCATTTTAAATTTCAAAAAGACCCAAGCTCATTTGAAATATTAATTTAAAGTTTCAATTTTGCTCCCAGACGTAAAATGTGTCACAAAAGTTTTTCAAATTTGCTCAATCAGAGGAAAACCCACCTAATATTTTGATGTCAAGTGCTTCCAATTTAAATTTTAGGAAGATCTTAGCTCGTTTGAAATATTAATTTAAAGTTTCAATTTTACTCCCAAATGTAAAAATGTCTCACAAAAAAGTTTCAATTTTGCACAATCACATGAAAACCCACCTATTATTTTTATCTCAAATGCTTCCATTTTAAATTTTACAAAGATCGGAGCTCATTTGGAATATTAATTTAAAGTTTCAATTTTGCCTCTTGACGTAAAATGTGTCACAAAAAAGTTTCAATTTCGCAAAATCAAAGGAAAACCCACCTAATATTTTGATGTCAAATGCTTCCATTTTAAATTTCATGAAGATCCGAGCTCATTTGAAATATTAACTTAAAGTTTCAGTTTTTCTCTCGGACGTAAAATGTGTCACAAAAAAGTTTCAATTTTGTACATTCAGAGGAAAACCCACCTAATATTTTGATGTCAAATGCTTCTATTTTAAATTTCATGAACATTGGAGCTTGTATGAAATATTAATTTAAAGTTTCAATTTTACACAATCAGAGGAAAACCCACCTAATACTTTGTTGTCAAATGCTTCCATTTTAAATTTCATGAACATCGGAGCTTTTTTGAAATATTATTTTAAAGTTTTAATTTTTCTCAATCATAGGAAAATCCACCTAATATTTTAATGTCAAATGCATCCATTTTAAATTTCATGAAGATTCGAGCATGTTTAAAGTATTAATTTAAATTTTCAATTTTGCTCCCAAATGTAAAAATGTGTCAGCCAAAAGTTTCAATTTTGCACAGTTAGAGGAAAACCTACATAATATTTTGATGTCAAATGCTTTAATTTTAAATTTCATGAAGATCGGAGCTTATTTGAAATATTATTTTAAAGTTTCAATTTTGCCTCCGAATGTAAAAAGTGTCACAACAATGTTTCAATTTTGCAAAATCAGAGGAAAACCCACCTAATGTTTTGATGTCAAATGCTTCCATTTTAAATTTCACGAAGATCCGAGCTGGTTTGAAATAATAATTTAAAGTTTCAATTTTACTCCTGGACATAAAACATGTCACAAAAAAGTTTCAATTTTGCACAATCAGAGGAAAAGCTACCTAATATTTTCAAGTCAAATTCTTCCTTTTTAAATTTCACCAACATCGGAGCTCATTTGAAATATTAATTTAAAATTTAAATTTTTCTTAATCAGAGGAAAACCCACCTAATATTTTTGTGTCAAATGCTTCTAGTTTAAATTTCACAGAGATCCAAGATCATTTGAAATATTAATTTAAAGTTTCAATTTTACATAATCAGAGGAAAACCCACCTAATATTTTGATGTCAAATACTTCCATTTTAAATTCCATGAAGATCAGATCTTGTTTGAAATATTAATTTAAAGTTTCAATTTTTCTCAATCAGAGGAAAACCCACCTAATATTTTGATGTCAAATGCTTCCATTTTAAATTTCATGAAGATCCGAGCTCATTTTAAATAGTAATTTAAAGTTTCAATTTTACACAATCAGATGAAAACTCGCCTAATATTTTGATGTCAAATGCTTCAATTTTAAATTTCACGAAGATGAGAGCTCATTTCAAATATTAATTTAAAGTTTCAATTTTGCTTAGTTAGAAGAAAACCCACGTAATATTTTGAAGTCAACTACTTCCATTTTAAATTTCATGAAGATTCCAGCTCGTTTGAAATATTAATTTAAAGTTTCAATTTTGCTCCCTAACGTAAAAATGTGTCACAAAAAAGTTTCAATTTTGGACAATCAGATGAAAACCCAGCTAATATTTTGATGTAAAATGCTTCCATTTGGTAATTTCATGAAGATTGAAGCTTGTTTAAAATATTAATTTAAATTTTAAATTTTGCCTCCAGATGAAAAATGTGTCATAAAAAAGTATCAATTTTGCACAATCACAGGAAAAACCCACCTAATATTTTGATGTCAAATACTTCTATTTTAAATTTCATGAAGATTCCAGCTCATTTGAAATATTAATTTAAAGTTTCAATTTTTCTCTCAGACGTAAAACGTGTCACAAAAAATTTCAATTTTGCACAATCAGAGGAAAACCCACCTAATATTTTGATGTCAAATGCTTCAATTTTAAATTTCACAAACATCGGAGCTCTTTTGAAATATTAATTCAAAGTTTCAATTTTGCTCAATCAGAGGAAAACCCACCTAATATTTTCATGTCAAATGCTTCTATTTTAAATTTCATGGATATCCGAGGTCATTTGAAATATTAATTTAAAGTTTCAATTTTATAGAATCAGAGTAAAACCCAACTAATATTTTTATGTAAAATGTTTGCATTTTAAATTTCAAAAAGATCAAAGCTCGTTTGAAACATGAAATTTTTTTCAATTTGCACAATCATATGAAAACCCACCTAATAATTTGATGTCAAATGCTTCCATTTTAAATTTCATGAATATCGAAGCTCATTTGAAATATTAATTTATAGTTTCAATTTTGCTCCCTAATGTAAAATGTGTCACAAAAAGGTTTCGATTTTGCACAATCAGAGGAAAACCCACCTAATACTTTAATGTCAAATGCTTCTATTTTAATTTCATGAAGGTTCAAGCTTGTTTGAAATATTAATTTAAAGTTTAAATTTTACACAATGAGAGGAAAACCCACCTAATATTTTGATGTCAAATGCTTCCATTTTAAATTTCACAAAGATCAAAGCTTTTTTGAAATTTTAATTTAAAGTTTTAATTTTTCTCAGTTAGAGGAAAACCCACCTAATATTTTGATGTCAAATGCATCCATTTTAATTTTTATGAGGATCGGAGCTCATTTGAAATATTAATTTAAAGTTTCAATTTTGCCTCCGGACGTAAAATGTTTCACAAAAAAGTTTCAATTTTGCACAATGAGAGGAAAAACCCACCTAATCTTTTGATGTCAAATGCTTCCATTTTAAATTTTATGAAGATCTAAGCTCGTTTGAAATATTAATTTAAAGTTTCAATTTTTCTCCCGGACGTAAAACGTGTCAATAAAAGTTTCTATTTTTCACAATTAGATGAAAAACCACATAATATTTTGATGTCAAATGCTTCCTTTTTAAATTTCATGAACATCAGAGCTCATATGAAATATTAATTCAAAGTTTCAATTTTTCTCAATCAAAGGAAAACTTGCCTAATATTTTGATGTCAAATGCTTCTATTTTAAATTTCATAGAGATCTGAGCTCATTTGAAAGTTAATTTAAAGTTTCAATTTTACACAATCAGGGGAAAACCCACCTAATATTTTTATATCAAATGCTTCCATTTTAAATTTCACAAAAATTGGAGCTTGTTTTCTAATATTAATTTAAATTTTTAATTTTGTTCAATTATAGGAAAACCCACCTACTATTTTGATGTCAAATGATTGCATTTTAAATTTCATGAAGATCTGAGCTTGTTTGAAATATTAATTTAAACTTTCACTTTTACACAATTAGAGCAAAACCCACCTAATATTTTTATGTAAAATGCTTCCATTTTAAATTTCATGAAGATCGGAGCTCGTTTGAAATACTAATTTAAAGTTTCAATTTTGCTCAGTCAGAACTAAACCCACCTAATATTTTGATGTCAAATGATTCCATTTTAAATTTGATGAAGATCCGAGCTCGTTTGAAATATTAATTTAAAGATTCAATTTTGCTCCCAAATGAGAAAATGTCTCACAAAAAAGTTTCAATTTTGCACTATAAGAGAAAAAACCACATAATATTTTTATGTCCAATGCTTCCATTTTAAATTTCACGAAGATCAGAGCCTTTTTGAAATATTAATTTAAAGTTTCAATTTTGCCTCCGGATGTAAAATGTGTCACAAAAAAGATTTAATTTTTCACAATCGTAGGAAAACCACTCCTAATATTTTGATGTCAAATGCTTCCATTTTACACTTCATGAATATCTGAGCTCATTTGAAATATTAATTTGAAGTTTCAATTTTGTTCCCAGACGAAAAACATATCACAAAAAAACTTCAATTTTGCACAATCAGAGGAAAACCCACCTAATATTTTGATGTCAAATGCTTCCATTTTAAATTTCACAAAGATCCGAGCTCATTTGAAATATTTATTTTAAGTTTCAATTTTACACAATCAGAAGAAAACCCACCTAATTATATTTTGATGTCAAATACTTTCATTTTAAATTTCATGAACATCAGAGCTCGTTTGAAATATTAATTTGAAGCTTCAATTTTGCCATCGGACGTAAAATGTGTCACAAATTTTTTTTAATTTTGCACAATCAGAGGAAAACCCACCTAATATTTTGATGTCAAATGCTTCATTTTAAGTTTCACGAACATCGGAGGTCATTTGAAATATTAATTTAAAATTTCAATTTTACACAATCAAGGGAAAACTCACCTAATATTTTGGTGTCAAATGCTTCCATTTTAAATTTCACGATGATCGGAGCTCGTTTGAAATATTAATTTAAAGTTTCAATTTTGCTTAATCAGAGGAAAATCGACATAATATTTTGATGTCAAATGCTTCCATTTTAAATTTCACGAAGATCCGAGCTTGTTTGAAATATTAATTTAAAGTTTCAATTTCACATAGTCATAGGAGAACCCACCTAATATTTTGATCTCAAATACTTCTATTTTAAATTTCACAAAGATCTGAGCTTGTTTGAAATATTAATTTAAAGTTTCAATTTTTCTCCTAGACGTAAAACATGTCAGAAAAAAGTTTCAATTTTGCAAAATTAGAGGAAAACCCACCTAATATTTTGATTTCAAATGCTTCCATTTTAAATTTCACAAACATCGGAGCTCGTTTGAAATATTAATTTCAATTTTAAATTTTTCTCAATCAGAGGAAAACCCACCTAATATTTTGATGTCAAATGCTTCTATTTTAAATTTCATGAAGATCCGAGCTTGTTTGAAATATTAACTTAAAGTTCCAATTTAGCACAATTAGATGAAAACCCTCCTAATATTTTGATGTCAAATGCTTCCATTTTAAATTTCATGAGGATCAGAGATTGTGTAAAATTTTAATTTAAAGTTTCATTTTTTCTCAATTAGAGGAAAACCCACCTAATATTTTGATGTAAAATGCTTTCATTTTAAATATCATGAAGATCCAAGCTCATTTGAAATATTAATTTAAAGATTCAATTTTACACAATCAGAGGAAAACCTACCTAATATTTTGATGTCAAATGCTCCCATTTTAAATTTCACGAATATTGGAGCTCATTTGAAATATTAATTTAAAGTTTCAATTTTTCTTAGTTAGAGGAAAACCCACCTAATATTTTGATGTCAAATGCTTCCATTTTAAATTTCACGAAGATTCGAGCTCATTTGAAATATTAATTTAAAGTTTCAATTTTGCTCCCAAACATAAAAATGTGTCACAAAAAGTTTCAATTTTGTACAATAAGATGAAAACCCACCTAATACTTTGATGACAAATGCTTCCATTTTGAATTTCTCAAAGATCGGAGCTCATTTGAAATATTAATTTAAAGTTTCAATTTTGCCTCAAAACGTAAAACATGTCACAAAAAAGTTTTGATTTTGCACAATCAGAGGAAAAACCACCTAATATTTATATGTCAAATTCTTCCATTTTAAATTTCATGAAGATCCGAGCTCGTTTGAAATATTAATTTAAAGTTTTAATTTTTCTCCAGAAGTTAAAACATGTCACAAAAAAGTTTCAAGTTTGCACAATCAGAGGAAAACCCACCTAATATTTTGATGTCAAATGCTTCCATTTTAAATTTTACAAACATCGGAGCTCGTTTGAAATATTAATTTAAAGTTTTAATTTTGCTTAATCAGAGGAAAAGACACCTAATATTTTGATGGCAAATGCTTCCATTTTAAATTTCATGAACATCGGAGCTTGTTTGAATTATTAATTTAAAGTTTCAATTCTGCTCAATCAGAGGAAAACCCACCTAATATTTTGATTTCAAATGCTTCCATTTTAAATTTCACAAACATCGAAGCTCGTTTGAAATATTAATTTCAATTTTAAATTTTTCTCAATCAGAGGAAAACCCACCTAATATTTTGATGTCAAATGCTTCTATTTTAAATTTCATGAAGATCCGAGCTCGTTTGAAATATTAACTTAAAGTTCCAATTTAACACAATTAGATGAAAACCCTCCTAATATTTTGATGTCAAATGCTTCCATTTTAAATTTCATGAGGATCAGAGATTGTGTAAAATTTTAATTTAAAGTTTCATTTTTTCTCAATCAGAGGAAAACCCACCTAATATTTTGATGTCAAATGCTTTCATTTTAAATATCATGAAGATCCAAGCTCAGTTGAAATATTAATTTAAAGTTTCAATTTTACACAATTAGAGGAAAACCTACCTAATATTTTGATGTCAAATGCTCCCATTTTAAATTTCACGAATATTGGAGCTCATTTGAAATATTAATTTAAAGTTTCAATTTTTCTTAGTTAGAGGAAAACCCACCTAATA
>MU225462.1:820835-850550 GCA_018584345.1 Thuja plicata
TATTCATTATTCTAATTAATACTCTCAAATTCACTGGATTAACTGTCATTAAGACCAAGGTAGTTTTAGCCATGATTTTGCAAAAGTTTTCTTAGACTCTTTCTCCTACTTATGTCCATTATACAGGTGTCACTTGGTCTGTAACATTTTTTTTTTAAAAAAAATTAGCATTAGTCAAAATTTTGACCAATGCCAAAACCAACTTCTACCAATGGTTGGTCAAATTTTTGACCAACGGACTAAAAAAATTGACGTGGATGCCATGCTTTCGACCAATCCAATGGTCAAAATTTTGACCATTGTATTGGTCAAAAGCATGGCATCCACGTTGATTTTTTTAATCTGTTGGTCACAAATTCGACCAACCATTGGTAGAAGTTGGTTTTGGCATTGGTCAAAATTTTGACCAATGTTTTGGTCAAAATTTTGACCAATGTTTTGGTCGTAATTTTGACGAATAATAAATACGTCAAAAATTCGATAAAAAAAGAACGACAAAAGGTTTGGTCATAAATTTGACCAATTACGGTCAAAATTTTGACCAATTGTCGTCGAAATTTGAAGTCAAATTTACTAGTCCACCTTCAATTGGACAAGGTGTATCATTTCCTATTCTTTCTAATCCACCCTTGTAGTATTTAAAAGTCTCAAAAATTTTCTTATCACCAGTCATATGATGAGTGCAGCCACTATCTATGATACAAACATCATTTTTTCTAATTTTAGATATTTGAGCTATTTCTACATACCTTTCTTCATCATCATTTGAATCATCTTTTACAGCCACAAATACCATCTCAATGTCTTCATCAGATTTAGTGTCAGTATCATCATCCTTGCATTTTACTAGGTATCTGACCTTCTTTACTTTGTCCTTATAGTCTTGGGTATCTCTTCTTTCTGATTGTCGGTAGCTTCTGTAATCACCTCTGTCAGGTTTTTTCTCAAAAGATCTATCATAACTTCTGTCATCTTTTCTTTTCTTAGTACATCTTGCAAAAAAGTGTCCAATTTATTTGCAATTAGAACAAATAAATGGTAATTTACCTTTGTATTTACCTTTGCCTCTCTGCATTCTTCCAGCCATAAATGCTTCAATTTCATCAAGATCATCCTCTTCATTTTCACTATCACTATCTTTTCTCATAGTGTTTTTGTGACTTGATTTACTCATTCTCATAGAAGTTTTGAATGTAGGCTCTATGTTTGGTAAGACACTATTATCAAATTTTTTCATCTCAAATGAAATCAATCTTCCAATTAAACTATCTAGAGTAACATTGCTATTTGCTAGTGCTCTCATTTCTTGAATGGCAGATACTCTAATAGTATAAGTAGGCAGTAAGGTTCTTAGAATTTTACTTACCACTGTATCTTCTTATAGTACACCTCCAACTCCTCGGATAGCATTGACTACCTCTTTTACTCTTGTGCTATACTGAGTGATGTTTTCTCCTTCTTTCATTTTGAGATCATCAAACTTTTCTCTATGGCTTTCTGCCTTGGCTCTCAAAATATTTTTTTCACAACCATGTACAAGCTTTAATTTGTCCCACATCTGCTTTGTAGTTTTTCATTCTTTGACATCTTCAAATTCAACATCGGAGAGTGAAGAAGAAATCTCTATCATCATGTCATTATGTTCATGCTTCTCTCTCATTTTTCCAACTGTTGGTGCTCCAGTGGGAAACACGTATTCAGTTTCTAGGAATTGAGTAACATCATTACCAATACCTGATAAGTGGTGTCTTATCCTGCTCTACCATGAAGCAAAATTATCTTTGTTCACCTTGGGCACATATCATCTATTCATCTTGTGATCTTTGGCTTAGGTCTTGAGACCTTCCTTCTAAGCACACAAGTTCTGATAATAATTGTTAGTAATAACTAAGAGGGGAGGGGGGGTGAATCAGTGGCCTCAAAAATTTATCCTTTAAACATTAATCACCAATCAAATAAACCTTAGATTATTAATCCCCTACAAGATGTATGCCATGAAATACTTATGATAATTAACTATTTTTCAATTTTCCATTTCTATCCTTATTCTCCTTGATTACCGATAAGCAGTATAACTATTTACCAAAACCTTGTAAATAATCAAAGTATACCGATCAACCTAGTGTTAACTATGTCAGATACAAAACAATAAAGAAATGAATCATACACACATATAACACATGGATTTTAATGTGGAAACCCTGTTAAGGGAAAAAAACCACTAGGACTGGTACCCCAAATTTTCACTCTTCTGAAGTGAGCCCTGTTGGGAGCCAACCCTATTAAAGGTTACAAACACACTATTAGGTGTGACCTTGTTAGAGGATTTTACACATATAGGTTGTCACTTAGTATCAGGCATCTAATTCTACCATCCTATAATCATCCTCTCTCTTAGACTGTCAATAGGCATCGGGCATATCCAATGCTACTTTCATGAATCGACCTTTTTGGCACTCCTTGGGATGTACCTCAATAGATAGAAGACTGTTAAGTCCTGCTCTATTAAGAGACTTGATGCTTCAATGGTTAAACAAAAATAATATGAACTATTTCTAATACAACTTGAATTGTAGATTTTTAGATCTATTTAAGTACATTACCTCTCTGATCAATGTATCAATTCAATTCTTTTATTCTCCACACTTTCTGCTCTATGATGCTATGCTCACTGTTCATTGGTGTCTAAAATTTTTTTTAGCTCTCCTTCAGCTTGCTTGATCAATACGACATGATGTTGTTCTTCTTTAGTTTCTCTTCAGTATCCTCTTTTTATTCACTCCCCTTAATCCCTTTTCATGAATGTCTCCTCTAAAAATGAATTAAGCTTATCTCTTATATAGACATGATATTTATTATTTCTTGATTCTTGGCATGAGAAACAATCTAGCCAATTAGATTTAAAGCATAACTCCTAATTTTTCTTGTAGTTATCTTTATGCCAACTATAAAAATATTCTTTAAAGAAATCACTTAAATCTGGTTGAACAAAATAAAGAAAACAACCAGTTAAGTCTATCTTTAGCTCTTGCCAGCTAGATATTTTGTCATTTTCTGAACTCTCTGTTCCATCGGTCAACTCTTCAATTTATTTTCAGTGACAACTAATAGTTCCATTGGTGTGACTCTAGTTATCTTTGGGATCTCCATCTGTCAGGCATCATTAGATCTTTACTCATTGGGAAACTCTATTTTTAGCTTGTTAGGCATCCTATGGTTTTGCTTCATTGGGCAACACTGTCTTTTTCTCATCGATTATCACTGTGACTTTTCTTTATTTCCTTTACCGATGGTGTGCACTCCATTGGTGTTATCTGTCACTTAGTGAATACTTGACTTTTATGCATTGCTAAAAGCATAACCTTTGTCCCATTGATTCTTTGAAGTCTTTGGAATTATGTACATGACCGTACCGATGATATCAAGTTGACATCAATGAAAATAAAAACCATTAACTGATTTAATGCCTTGCGTTATCTTCAACTTAACATTATCAAACATTTAATCAGTTACATGTCATCACCAAGATTGTTTGAAATATTAATTTAAAGTTTCAATTTTTCTCCCTAACGTAAAACGTGTCACAAATTTTTTTTTATTTTGCATAATCAGAGTAAAACCCACCTGATATTTTGATGTCAAATGCTTCTATTTTAAATTTCATGAATATTAGAGCTCATTTTAAATATTAATTTAAAGTTTCAATTTTTATCAATCAGAGGAAAACCCACCTAAAATTTTGATGTCAAATGCTTCTATTTTAAATTTCACAGAGATCTGAGCTTGTTTGAAATATTAATTTAAAGTTTCAATTTTAAACAATAAGAGGAAAACCCACCTAATATTTTGATTTCAAATGCTTCCATTTTAAATTTCACAAAGATCAAAGCTCGTTTGAAATATTAATTTAAAGTTTCAATTTTTCTCAGTCAGAGGAAAACTCACCTAATATTTTGATGTCAAATATCTCAATTTTAGATTTCACAAAGACCGAGCTCGATTAAAATATTAATTTAAAGATTTCAATTTTACACCCAAATGTAAAAATGTGTCACAAAAAAGTTTCAATTTTGAACAATCAGATGAAAACCCACCTAATATTTTCATGTCAAATGCTTCCATTTTAAATTTCATGAAGATCCGAGCTCGTTTGAAATATTAATTTTAAGTTTTAATCTTACACAATCAGATAAAAACCCACCTAATATTTTGATGTCAAATGCTTCCATTTTAAATTTCACGAAGATCAAGCTTGTTTGAAATATTAATTTAAAGTTTCAATTTTTCTCAATCAGAGGAAAACCCACCTAATATTTTGACGTCAAATGCTTCCATTTTAAATTTCATGAAGATTCAAGCTCGTTTGAAATATTAATTTTAAGTTTCAATTTTACACAATTAGAGGAAAACCCACCTAATATTTAAAGGTCAAATACTTCCATTTTAAATTTCATGAACATTGGAGCTCGTTTGAAATATTAATTTGAAGTTTCAGTTTTACCTCCGGACGTAAAACATGTAACAAAAAATTTTCAATTTTGCACAATCAGAGGAAAACCCACCTAATATTTTGATGTCAAATGCTTCCATTTTAAATTTCACGAAGATCCGTGCTCATTTGAAATAGTAATTTAAAGTTTCAATTTTTCTCCTAGATGTAAAAGGTATCACAAAAAAGTTTCAATTTTGCACAATCAGAGGAAAACCCACAGAATATTTTGATGTCAAATGCTTCCATTTTAAATTTCATGAACATCGGAGCTCGTTTGAAATATTAATTTAAAGTTTCAATTTTCAATCACAGGAAAACCCACCTAATATTTTGATGTCAAATGCTTCTCTTTTAAATTTCACGGAGATCCAAGCTCATTTGAAATATTAATTTAAAGTTTCAATTTCACACAATCGGAGGAAAACCCACGTAATATTTTGATGTCAAATACTTCCATTTTACATTTCACATAGATTGGAGCTCGTTTGAATTATTAATTAAGAATTTCAATTTTTCTCAATCAGATGAAAACCCACCTAATATTTTGATGTCAAATGCTTCCATTTTAAATTTCATGAAGATTGAGCTTGTTTGAATTATTAATTTAAAGTTTCAATTTTTCTCAATCAGAGGAAAACCCACCTAATATTTTGATGTCAAATGCTTCGATTTTAAATTTCATGAAGATCCGAGCTCGTTTGAAATATTAATTTTAAGTTTCAATTTTAAACAATCAGAGGAAAACCCACCTAATATTTTGATGTCAAATACTTCCATTTTAAATTTCACAAACATTGGAGCTCATTTTAAATATTAATTTAAAGTTTCAATTTTGGTTTCGGATGTAAAATGTGTCACAAAATTTTTTTACTTTTGCACAATCGGAGGAAAACCCACCTAATATTTTGATGTCCAATGCTTTCATTCTAAATTTCATGAAGATCCAAGATTTTTTGAAATATTAATTCAAAGTTTCAATTTTGATCACAGACGTAAAACGTGTCACAAAAAAGTTTCAATTTTGAACAATCAGAGGAAAACCCACCTAATATTTTGATTTCAAATGCTTCCATTTTAAGTTTCACAAACATCGGAGGTCGTTTTAAATATTAATTTAAAATTTTAATTTTACACAATCAAGGGAAAACCCACCTAATATTTTGATGCCAAATGCTTCCATTTTAGATTTTATCAAGATCCAAGCTCATTTGAAATATTAATTTAAAGTTTCAATTTTGCTCAATCAGAGGAAAACTTACCTAATATTTTGATGTCAAATGCTTCCATTTTAAATTTCACGAAGATATGAGCTTGTTTTAAATATTAACTTAATGTTTCAATTTTACACAATTAGAGGAAAACCCACCTAATATTTTGATGTCAAATGCTTCCATTTTAAATTTCACGAACATTGGAGCTTGTTCAAAATATTAATTTTAATTTTCAATTTTTCTCAATCAAAGGAAAACCCACCTAATATTTTGATGTAATATACTTATATTTTAAATTTCTCAGAGATTCAAGCTCGTTTGAAATATTAATTTAAAGTTTTAATTTTACATAATCAGAGGAAAGCCCTCCTAACATTTTGATGTCAAATGCTTCCATTTTAAATTTCACAAAGATTAGAGCTCATTTAAATTTGTAATTTAAAGTTTCAATTTTTCTCAATCAGAGGAAACCCCACCTAATATTTTGATGTCAAATGCTTCCATTTTAAATATCATGAATATTCGAGCTCATTTGAGATATTAATTTAAAGTTTCAATTTTATACAATTAGAGGAAAACCTAGCTAATATTTTGATGTCAAATGCTCCCATTTTAAATTTCATGAAGATCGGAGCTCATTTAAAATATTAATTTAAAGTTTCAATATTTCTCAGTCAGAGGAAAACCCACCTAATATTTTGATGTCAAATGCTACCATTTTAAATTTCTCAAAGATCCGAGCTCATTTGAAATATTAATTTAAAGTTTCAATTTTGCTCCCAATCGTAAACATGTGTCACAAAAAGTTTCAATTGTGATACAATCAGATGAAAACCCAACTAATATTTTGATGAAAAATGCTTCCATTTTAAATTTCATGAAGATTACAGCCCATTTGAAATATTAATTTAAAGTTTCAATTTTCCCTCCAAACGTAAAATGTGTCACAAAAAGTTTAGATTTTGCACAATAAGAGGAAAATCCACCTAATATTTATATGTCAAATGCTTCCATTTTAAATTTAACTAAGATCTGAGCTCATTTGAAATATTAATTTAAAGTTTCAATTTTGCTCCAGAATGCAAAATGTGTCACAAAAAAATTTGCAATTTTGCACAATCAGAAGAAAACCCACCTAATATTTTTATGTCAAATGCTTCCAATTTAAATTTTATGAATATCGGAGCTCTATTGAAATATTAATTTAAACTTTCATTTTTTCTCAATCAGAGGAAAACTCACCTAATATTTTGATGTCAAATACTTCCATTTTAAAATTCACGAACATCAGAGTTCATTTGAAATATTAATATAAAGTTTCAATTCTGCTCAATCAGAGGAAAACCCACCTAATATTTTGGTGTCAAATGCTTCTATTTTAAATTTCATGGAGATCCGAGCTTGTTTGAAATATTAATTTAAAGTTTCAATTTTACACAATCAGAGGAAAACCCACCTAATATTTTGATGTCAAATGCTTGTATTTTAAATTTCACAAAGATTGGAGCTAATTTGAAATATTAATTTAAAGTTTCAATTTTGCTTAGACAGAGGAAAAACCATGTAATATTTTGATGTCAAATGCTTCCATTTTAAATTTCACAAAGATCCAAGCTCGTTTGAAATAATAATTTAAAATTTTAATTTTGCTCCCAAACGTAAAAACCTGTCACAAAAAAGTTTCCATTTTGCACAATCAGATGGAAACCCATGTAATATTTGGACGTCAAATGCTTCCATCATAAATTTCACAAAGATTATAACTTTTTTTAAATATTAATTTAAAGTTTAAATTTTCCCTCTGAACGTAAAACGTGTCACAAAAAAGTTTCAAATTTGCACAATCAGAGGAAAACCCACCTAATATTTTGATGTTAAATTGGTTCCATTTGAAATTTCATGAATATTTGAGCTCGTTTGAAATATTAATTTAAAGTTTCAATTTTGCACAATCAGAGGAAAACCCACCTAATATATTTATGTCTACTGCTTGCATTTTAAATTTCACAAACATCGGAGCACGTTTGAAATATTAATTTAAAGTTTTAATTTTGCTCAATCAGAGGAAAACCCACCTAATATTTTTTTGTCAAATGCTTCTTGTTTAAATTTCACAGAGATCTGAGCTCGTTTGAAATATTAATTTAAAGTTTCAATTTTACATAATCAGAGGAAAACCTACCTAATATTTTAATGCCAAATTATTCCATTTTAAATTCCACAAAGATCGGAGCTCATTTGAAATACTAATTTAAAGTTTCAATTTTGCTCAATCAGAGGAAAACCAACCTAATATTTTGATGTCAAATATTTCCATTTGAAATTTCACAAAGATCCGAGCTCATTTGAAATATTAATTTAAAGTTTCAATTTTAATGAATCAGAAGAAAACCCACCTAATATTTTGATGTTAAGTGCTTCTATTTTAAATTTCACAAAGATTAGAACTTGTTTCAAATATTAATTTAAAGTTTCAAGTTTTCTCAGTCAGAGGAAAACCCACCTAATATTTTGATGTCAACTGCTTTCACTTTAAATTTCACGAAGATCCTAGCTCGTTTGAAATATTAATTTAAAGTTTCAATTTTTCTCCCAAACATAAAAATTTGTCACAAAAAAGTTTCAATTTTACACAATCTGATGAAAACTCACCTAATATTTTGATGTCAAATGCTTCTATTTTAAATTTCACGGAGATCCGAGGTCATTTGCAATATTAATTTAAAGTATCAATTTTACACAATTAGAGGAAAGCCAACCTAATATTTCAAAATATTAATTTTTTCAATTTTTCTTTATTAGAGGAAAACCCACCTAATATTTTGATGTCAAATGCTTCCATTTCAATTTTGCTCCCAAACGTAAAAATGTGTCACAAAAAGTTTTAAATTTTGCACAATCAAATGAAAACCCACCTAATATTTTGATGTCAAATGCTTCCATTTTAAATTTCATGAAGATCAGAGCTCGTTTGAAATATTAAATTAAAGTTTCAATTTTTCCTCCAGACGTAAAATGTGTCACAAAAAAGTTTCAATTTTTAACATTGAAAGGAAAACCCACCTAATATTTTGGTGTCAATTGCTTTCATTTTAAATTTCATGAAGATTCGAGCACGTTTGAAATATTAATATAAAGTTTCAATTTTGCTCCCTGATGTAAAACGTGTCACAAAAAAGATTCTATTTTGTTCAATAAGAGGAAAACCCACCTAATATTTTGATGTTAAATGCTTCCATTTTAAATTTCATGAACATTGGAGCTCGTTTGAAATATTAAATTAAAGTTTCAATTTTTCTCAATCAGAGGAAAACCCACCTAATATTTTGATGTCAAATGCTTCTATTTTAAATTTCACAAAAATCCAAGCTCGTTTGAAATATTAATTTAAAGTTTCAATTTTACACAATCAGAGTAAAAACCACATAATATTTTAATGTCAAATGCTTCCTTTTTAAATTTCACAAAGATCGGAGCTCGTTTGAAATATTAATTTAAAGTTTCAATTTTACTCGATTAGAGGAAAACCCACCTAATATTTTCATGTCATATTCTTCAATTTTAAACTTCATGAAGATCCGAGATTGTTTGAAATATTAATTTAAAGTTTGAATTTTACATAATCAGAGGAAAGCCCACCTATTATTTTGATGTCAAATGCTTCAATTTTTAATTTCACAAAGATCAGAGGTCATTTTAGATATTAATTTAAAGTTTCAATTTTGCTGAGTCAAAGGAAAATGAACCTAATATTTTCATCTCAAATGCTTCTATTTTAATTTTCATGAAGATCTGAGCTCGTTTGAAATATTAATTTAAAGTTTCAATATTTGTCCCAAATGTAAAAATGTGTCACGAAAAAACTTTCAATTTTGTATAATCAGATGAAAACCCACCTAATATTTTCATGTAAAATGCTTCCATTTTAAATTTCATGAAGATCGGAGCTTTTTTGAAATATTAATTTAAATTTTCAATTTTGTCTCTAGACGTAAAAAGTCTCAAAAAAAAATTCAATTTTGCACAATCACAGGAAAAACCCACCTAATATTTTGATTTCAAAGGCTTCCATTTTAAATTTCATGTAGATCCAAGCTCACTTGAAATATTAATTTAAAGTTTCAATTTTGCTCCCAGATGTAAAATGTATCACAAAAAAAATTCAATTTTTCACAATCAGAGGAAAACCCACCTAATATTTTGATGTCAAATGCTTCCATTTTAAATTTCATGAACATCAGAGCTCGTTTGAAATATTAATTTAAAGTTTCAATTTTGCTCAATCAGAGGAAATCCCACCTAATATTTTTATGTCAAATGCTTCTATTTTAAATTTCACGGAGGTCCAAGCTTGTTTGAAATATTAATTTAAAGTTTCAATTTTACACATTCAGAGGAAAACCCACCTAATATTTTAATGTCAAATGCTTCCATTTTAAATTTCACGAAGACCAGATCACGCTTGAAATATTAACTTAAAGTTTCAATTTTTCTCAATCAGAGAAAAACTCACCTAATATTTTGATGTCAAATGATTCAATTTTAAATTTCACGAAGATCTGAGATCGATTGAAAATTTAATTTCAAGTTTCAATTTTACACAATCAGAGGAAAGCCCACCTAATATTTTGATGTCAAATGCTTCTAATTTAAATTTCATGAAGATTGGAGCTCATTTGAAATATTAATTTAAAGCTTCAATTTTGCTCAATCAGAGGAAAACCCTCCTAATATTTGATGTCAAATGCTTCCATTTTAAATTTCATGAAGATCCGAGCTCGTTTGAAATATTAATTTAAAGTTTCAATTTTGCTCCCAGACGTAAAAATGTGTCAGAAAAAAGTTTCAAATTTGCAAAATCAAAGGAAAACCCACCTAATATTTTGATGTCAAATTCTTCCATTTTAAATTTCATGAACATCTAAGCTTGTTTGAAATATTTATTTAAACTTTCAATTTTGCTCAATCAGAGGAAAACCCACCTAATATTTTTATGTCAAATGCTTCTATTTTAAATTTCATGGAGATCCGAGCTCATTTGAAATATTAATTTAAAGTTTCAATTTTACACAATTAGAGGAAAACCCACCTCATATTTTAATGTCAAATGCTTACATTTTAAATTTCATGAAGATCAAAGCTCGCTTGAAATATTAATTTAAAGTTTCAATTTTGCTCAATCAAAGGAAAACACACCTAATATTTTGATGTCAAATGCTTCTATTTTAAATTTCACGGAGATTCGAGCTTATTTGAAATAATTATTTCAAGTTTCAGTTTTACAAAATCAAAGGAAAGTCCCACCTAATATTTTGATGTTAAATGCTTCCAATATAAATTTCATGAAGATCAGAGCTTGTTTGAAATATTAATTTAAAGTTTCAATTTTGCTCAATCAGATGAAAACCCACCTAATATTTTGATGTCAAATGCTTCCATTTTTAATCTCATGAAGATTCGAGATCATTTGAAATATTAATTTGAATTTTCAATTTTGCTCAATCAGAGTAACATGTCACAAAAAAGTTTCAATTTTACACAATCAAAGGAAAACCCATCTAATATTTTGGTGTCAAATGCTTCCATTTTAAATTTCATAAACATAAGAGCTCATTTGAAATATTAATTTAAACTTTCAATTTTGCTCAATTAGAGGAAAACCCACATAATATTTTGATGTCAAATGCTTCCATTTTAAATTTCACAAAGATCGGAGCTCGTATGAAATATTAATTTTAAACTTTCAATTTTGCTCCTGGATGTAAAACGTGTCACATAAAAGTTTCAATTTTGCACAATCAGAGCTAAACCCACCTAATATTTTGATGTCAAATGCTTCCATTTAAAATTTTATTAACTTTGAAGCTTGTTTGAAATATTAATTTAAACTTTTAATTTTTCTCAATTAGAGGAAAACCGAACAAATATTTTGATGTCAAATGCTTCTATTTTAAATTGGAAGCATTTGAAATCAAAATATTAATTTGAAGTTTCAAATATTAATTTAAAGTTTCAGTTTTACACATTCAGAGGAAAACCCACCTAATATTTTGATGTCAAATGCTTCTATTTTAAATTTCATGGAGATTCAAGCTTGTTTGAAATATTAATTTCAAGTTTCAATTTTACACAATCACTGGAAAACCCAACTAATATTTTGATGTCAAATGCTTCCAATTTAAATTTCATGAAGATTGGAGGTCATTAGAAATATTAATTTAAAGTTTCAATTTTTCTCAATCGAAGGAAAACCCATCTAATATTTTGATGTCATATGCTTCCATTTGAAATTTCATGAACATCGAAGCTCGTTTGAAATATTAATTTATACTTTCAATTTTGGTCAATTAGAGGAAAACCCACCTAATATTTTGATGTCAAATGCTTCTATTTTAAATTGGGAGCATTTGACATCAAAATATTAATTTAAAGTTTCAAATATTAATTTAAAGTTTCAATTTTACACAATCAGAGGAAAACCCACCTAATATTTTAATGTCAAATGCTTCCATTTTAAAATTCATGAAGATCAGATCTCGTTAGAAATATTAATTTAAAGTTTCATTTTTTCTCAGTCAGCGGAAAACCCACCTAATATTTTGATATCAAATGCTTCGATTTTAAATTTCATGGAGATCCGAGGTGGTTTGAAATATTAATTTCAAGTTTCAATTTTACACAATTAGTGGAAAACCCACCTAATATTTTTATGTCAAATGCTTCCAATTTAAATTTCACGAAGATCGGAGCTCATTTGAAATATTAATTTAAAGTTTTGATTTTGCTCAATTAGAGGAAAACCCACCTAATATTTTGATGTCAAATGCTTCCATTTTAAATTTCACGAAGATCCGAGCTGGTATGAAATATTAATTTAAACTTTCAATTTTTCTCCCGTATGTAAAATGTGTAACAAAAAAGTTTTAATTTTGCACAATCAGAGGTAAACCCACCTAATATTTTGATGTCAAATGCTTCCATTTTAAATTTCATGAACATTAGAGCTCATTTGAAATATTAATTTAAACTTTCAATTTTGCTCAATTACAGGAAAACCCACCTAATATTTTGATGTCAAATGGTTCTATTTTAAATTGGAAGCATTTGACATCAAAATATTAATTTAAAGTTTCAAATATTAATTTAAAGTTTTAGTTTTACACAATCAGAGGAAATCACACCTAATATTTTAATGTCAAATGCTTCCATTTTAAATTTCACAAAGATCGGATCTCGTTAGAAATATTAATTTAAAGTTTCAATTTTTCTCAATCAGAGGAAAACCCACCTAATATTTTCATGTAAAATGACTCTATTTTAAATTTCATGGAGATCCGGACCTGTTTGAAATATTAATTTCGAGTTTCAATTTTACACAATCAGTGGAAAAACCACCTAATATTTTGATGTCAAATGCTTCCAATTTAAATTTTACGAAGATCAGAGCTTGTTTGAAATATTAATTTAAAGTTTCAATTTTGCTCAATCAGAGGAAAACCACCTAATACTTTGATGTCAAATGCTTTGATTTTAAATTTCATGAGCATCGGAGCTCATTTGAAATATTAATTTATAATTTCAATTTTTCTCAATTAGAGGAAAACCCACCTAACATTTTGATGTCAAATGATTCTATTTTAAATTGGAAGCATTTGAGATCAAAATATTAATTTAAAGTTTCAAATATTAATTTAAAGTTTTAGTTTTACACAATCAGAGGAAAACCCACCTAACATTTTAATGTCAAATGCTTTTATCTTAAATTTCATGGAATCTAAGCTTGTTTGAAATATTGATTTCAAGTTTCAATTTTACACAATCAGAGAAAAACACACCTAATATTTTGATGTCAAATGCTTCCATTTTAAATTTCACGAAGATAGGAGCTCATATGAAATATTAATTTAAACTTTCAATTTTGCTCCTAGATGTAAAATGTGTCACAAAAAGGTTTCAATTTTGCACAATCAGAGGTAAACCCACCTAATATTTTGATGTCAAATGCTTCCATTTTAAATTTCATGAACATTAGAGCTCATTTGAAATATTAATTTAAACTTTCAATTTTACTCAATTAGAGGAAAACCCACCTAAGATTTTGATGTCAAATGCTTCTATTTTAAATTGGAAGCATTTGACATCAAAATATTAATTTAAAATTTCAAATATTAATTTAAACTTTCAGTTTTACATAATCAGAGGAAATCACACCTAATATTTTAATGTCTAATGCTTCCATTTTAAATTTCACGAAGATCAGATCTTGTTAGAAATATTAATTTAAAGTTTCAATTTTTCTCAATCAGAGGAAAACCCACCTAACATTTTGATGTCAAATGCCTCTATTGTAAATTTCATGAAGATCTGAGCTTGTTTGAAATATTAATTCAAGTTTCAATTTTACACAATCAGTGGAAAACCCACCTAATATTTTGATGTCAAATGCTTCCAATTTAAATTTCACAAAGATCGGAGCTCATTTGAAATATTAATTTAAAGTTTAGATTTTTCTCAGTCAGAGAAAAACCCACCTAATATTTTGATGTCAATTGCTTCCATTTAAAATTTCATGAGGATCGAAGCTCGTATGAAATATTAATTTCAAATTTCAATTTTGCTCCCAGACGTAAAACATATCACAAAAAGGTTTCAATTTTGCACAATCAGAGGTAAACCCACCTAATATTTTGATATCAAATGCTTCTATTTTAAATTTCATGAACATCGGAGCTCATTTAAAATATTAATTTAAACTTTCAATTTTTCTCAATTAGAGGAAAACCCACCATATATTTTGATGTAAAAATGCTTCTAGTTTAAATTGGAAGCATTTGACATCAACATATTAATTTAAAGTTTCAAATATTAATTTAATGTTTCTATTTTACACAATCAGAGGAAAACCTATCTAATACTTTGATGTCAAATGCTTCTATTTTAAATTTCATGGAGATCCAAGCCCGCTTGAAATATTAATTTCAAGTTTCAATTTTACACAATGAATGGAAAACCCACCTAATATTTTGATGTCAAATGCTTCCAATTTAAATTTCACAAAGATCAGAGCTCGTTTGAAATATTAATTTAAAGTTTTAATTTTGCTTAATCAGATGAAAACCTACCTAATATTTTGATGTCAAATGCTTCCATTTTAAATTTCATGAAGATCGGAGCTCGTTTGAAATATTAATTTAATCTTTCAATTTTGCTCCCAGATGTAAAAATGTCACAAAAAAGTTTCAATTTTGCACAATCAGAGGTAAACCAGCCTAATATTTTGATGTCAAATGCTTCCATTTTAAATTTTATGAACATCAAAGCTCGTTTGAAATATTAATTTATACTTTCATTTTTTCTCAATTAGAGGAAAACCCACCTAATATTTTGATGTCAAATGCTTTTATTTTAAATTGGAAGCATTTGACATCAAAATATTAATTTAAAGTTTCAAATTTTAATTTAAAGTTTCAATTTTTCTCAATCAGAGGAAAACCCACCTAATATTTTGATGTCAAATGCTTCTATTTTAAATTTCATGGAGATCCGAGCTCGTTTGTAATATTAATTTCAAGTTTCAATTCTACACAATCAGTGGAAAACTCACCTAATATTTTGATGTCAAATGTTTCCAATTTAAATTTCAAAAATATCAGAGCTCGTTTGAAATATTATTATAAAGTTTCAATTTTCCTCAATCAGAGGAAAACCCAACTAAAATTTTGATATCAAATGCTTCTATTTTAAATTTCACGAAGATCGGAGCTCGTATGAAATATTAATTTAAACTTTCAATTTTGCTCCAGGACGTAAAATTTGTCGCAAAAACATTTCAATTTTTCACAATCAGAGGTAAACCCACCTAATATTTTGATGTCGCATGCCTCCATTTTAAATTTCATGAACATCGAAGGTCATTTTAAATATTAATTTAAACTTTCAATTTAGCTCAATTAGAGGAAAACCCACCTAATATTTTGATGTCAAATGCTTCTATTTTAAATTGGAAGAATTTGACATCAAAATATTAATTTAAAGATTCAAATATTATTTTAAAGTTTTAGTTTTACACAATCAGAGGAAAACCCACATAACATTTTAATGTCAAATGCTTCCATTTTAAATTTCACGAAGATCAGATCTCATTTGAAATAATAATTTAAAGTTTCAAGTTTGCTCAATCAGAGGAAAACCCATCTAATATTTTGATGTCAAATGCTTATATTTTAAATTTTACAGAGATCCGAGCTTGTATGAAATATTAATTTCAGGTTTCAATTTTACATAATCAGTTGAAAACCCACCTAATATTTTGATGTCAAATGCTTCCAATTTGAATTTCACGAAGATTGAAGCTTGTTTGAAATATTAATTTAAAGTTTCAATTTTACTCAATCAGAGGAAAACCAACCTAATATTTATATGTCAAATGCTTCCATTTTAAATTTCATGAAGATTAGAGCTTGTACGAAATATTAATTTAAACTTTCAATTTTTCTCCCAGACATAAAACATGTGACAAAAAAGTTTCAATTTTGCACAATCAGAGGTAAACCCACCTAATATTTTGATGTCAAATGCTTCCATTTTAAATTTCATGAACATCGGAGCTTATTTGAAATATTAATTTAAACTTTCAATTTTTCTCAATTAGTGGAAAACCCACCTAATATTTTGATGTCAAATGCTTCTATTTTAAATTGGAAGAATTTGACATCAAAATATTAATTTAAAGTTTCAAATATTAACTTAAAGTTTTAGTTTTGCACAATCAGAGGAAAACCCACCTAATATTTTAATGTCAAATGCTTCCATTTTAAATTTCATGAATATCATATCTCATTATAAATATTAATTTAAAGTTTCAATTTTTCTCAATCAGAGATAACCCAACCTAATATTTTGGTGTCAAATGCTTCTATTTTAAATTTTATGGAGATCTGAGCTCGTTTGAAATATTAATTTCAAGTTTCAATTTTAAACAATCAGTGGAAAACCCACCTAATATTTTGATGCCAAATGCTTCCAATTTAAATTTCATGAAGATCAGAGCTTGTTTGAAATATGAATTTAAAGTTTTAATTTTTCTCAATCAGAGGAAAACCCATCGAATATTTTGATTTCAAATGCTTCCATTTTAAACTTCATGAAGATCGAGGCTCATATGAAATATTAATTGAAACTTTTAATTTTTCTCCCAGACCTAAAACGTGTCACAAAAAGGTTTCAATTTTGCAAAATCAGAGGTAAACCCCCCTAATATTTTGATGTCAAATGCTTCCATTTTAAATTTCATGAACATCGGAGCTCGTTTGAAATATTAATTTAAACTTTCAATTTTTCTCAATTAGAGGGAAACCCAAATAATATTTTTATGTCAAATGCTTCTATTCTAAATTGGAATAATTTGACATCAAAATATTAATTTAATATTTCAAATATTAAATTAATCTTTCAGTTTTACACACTCAGAGGAAAACCAACCTAATATTTTAATATCAAATGCTTCCATTTTAAATTTCATGAAGATCGGATCTCGTTTGAAATATTAATTTAAAGTTTAAATTTTTTGCTCAATCAAAGGAAAACCCACCTAATATTTTGATGTCAAATGCTTCTATTTTAAATTTCACGGAGATCTGAGCTCGTTTGAAATATTAATTTCAAATTTAAATTTTACACAATCAGTGGAAAACCCACCTAATATTTTGATGTCAAATGCTTCAAATTTAAATTTCACTAAGATAGGAGCTCATTTGAAATATTAATTTAAAGTTTGAATTTTGCTCAATCAGAGGAAAACCGCCTAATAGTTTGATGTGAAATGCTTTGATTTTAAATTTCATGAAGATCGGACCTTGTATGAAATATTAATTTAAACTTTCAATTTTTCTCTTGGGCGTAAAAGGTGTCAAAAAAAAGTTTCAATTTTGCACAATCAGAGGTAAACCCACCTAATATTTTGATGTCAAATGCTTCCATTTTAAATTTCATGAACATCGGTTCTCATTTCAAATATTAAATTAAACTTCCAATTTTTCTCAATTAGAGGAAAACCCACCTAATATTTTGATGTCAAATGCTTCTATTTTAAATTTCATTGAGATCCAAGCTCATTTGAAATATTAATTTTAAGTTTCAATTTTACACAATCAGTGGAAAACCCACCTAATATTTTAATGTCAAATGCTTCCAATTTAAATTTTACGAAGATCAGAGCTTGTTTGAAATAATAATTTAATGTTTTGATTGTGCTCAATCAGAGGAAAACCCACCCAATATTTTGATATCAAATGCTTCCATTTTAAATTTGATAAAGATCGAAGCTCGTATGAAATATTAATTTAAACTTTCAATTTTGCTCCTGGACGTAAAAGGTGTCACAAAAAAGTTTGAATTTTGCACAATACGAGGTAAACCCACCTAATATTTTGATGTCAAATGCTTCCATTTTAAATTTCATGAACATCGAAGCTCATTTGAAATATTAAATAAAACTTTCAATTTTGTTCAATTAGAGGGAACCCCACCTAATATTTTGATGTCAAATGCTTCTATTTTAAATTGGAAGCATTTGACATCAAAATATTAATTTAAAGTTTCAAATATTAATTTAAAGTTTCAAATATTAATTTAAAGTTTCAGTTTTACTCAATCAGAGGAAAACCCACCTAATATTTTAATATCAAATGCTTCCATTTTAAATTTTATGAAGATCAGATCTCGTTTGAAATATTAATTTGAAGTTTCAATTTTGGTCAATCAAAGGAAAACCCACCTAACATTTTGATGTCAAATACTTCTATTTTAAATTTCATGGAGATTTGAGCTTCTTTGAAATATTAATTTCAAGTTTCAATTTTACACAATCAGTGGGAAACCCACCTAATATTTTTATGTCAAATGCTTCCAATTTAAATTTCACAAAGATCGGAGCTCGTTTAAGATATTAATATAAAGTTTCAATTTTTCTCAATCAGAGGAAAACCCACCTAATATTTTGATGTCAAATGCTTCCATTTTAAATTTCACAAAGACCAGAGCTCATATGAAATATTAATTTAAACTTTCAATTTTGCTCCCAGACATAAAACGTGTCACAAAAAAGTTTTAATTTTACGCAATCAGAGGTAAACCCACCTAATATTTTGATGTAAAATGCTTCCATTTTAAATTTCATAAAAATTGGAGCTCGTTTGAAATATTAATTTAAACTTTCAATTTTGCTCAATTAAAGGAAAACCCACCTAATATTTTTATGTCAAAGGCTTCTATTTTAAATTGCAAGCATTAGACATCAAAATATTAATTTAAAGTTTCACTTTTACACAATCAAAGGAAAACCCACCTGATATTTTCATGTAAAATGCTTCTATTTTAAATTTCATGGAGATTCAAGCTCGTTTGAAATATTAATTTCAAGTTTGAATTTTACACAATCAGTGGAAAACCCACCTAATATTTTGATGTCAAATGCTTCCAATTTAAATTTTACAAAGATTGGAGCTTGTTTGAAATATTAATTTAAAGTTTTGATTTTTCTCAATCAGAGGAAAACCCACCTAATAGTTTGATGTCAAATACTTCCATTTTAAATTTCACGAAGAGCGGAGCTCGTATGAAATATTAATTTAAACTTTCAATTTTTCTCTGGGACGTATAACGTGTCACAAAAATGTTTCAATTTTGTACAATTAGAGGTAAACCCACCTAATATTTTAATGTCAAATGCTTGCATTTTAAATTTCTTGAACATCGAAGCTCATTTGAAATATTAATTTATACTTTCAATTTTGCTCAATTAGAGGAAAACCCACCTAATATTTTGATGTCAAATGCTTCTATTTTAAATTGGAAGAATTTGACATCAAAATATTAATTAATATTTTTAGTTTTACACAATCAGAGTAAAACCCACCTAATAATTTAATTTCAAATGCTTCTGTTTTAAATTTCATGAAGATCAGATCTCGTTAGAAATATTGATTTAAAGTTTCAATTTTGCTCAAACAGAGGAAAACCCACCTAATATTTTGATGTCAAATGTTTCTATTTTAAATTTCATGGAGATCCAAGCTCGTTTGAAATATTAATTTCAAGTTTTAATTTTACACAATCAGTGGAAAACCCACCTACTATTTTGATGTCAAATGCTTCCAATTTAAATTTCATGAAGATCGGAGCTCGTTTGAAATATTAATTTAAAGTTTCAATTTTACTCAATCAAAGGAAAACCCACCTAATATTTAATGTCAAATGCTTCCATTTTAAATTTTAGGAAGATCAGAGCTCGTATGAAATATTAATTTAAACTTTCAATTTTGCTCCTAGACATAAAACGTGTCACAATAAATTTTCAATTTTGCACAATCAGAGGAAAACCCACCTAATATTTTGATCTCAAATGCTTCCATTTTAAATCTCATGAACATCAGAGCTTGTTTGAAATATTAAATTAAACTTTCAATTTTTCTCAATTAGAGGAAAACCCACCTATTATTTTGATGTCAAATGCCTCTATTTTAGATTGGAAGCATTTGACATGAAAATATTAATTTAAATTTTCAGTTTTAAAAAATCAGAGGAAAACCCACCTAATATTTTGATATCAAATGCTTTTATTTTAAATTTCATGGAGATGTGAGCTCATTTAAAATATTAATTTCAAGTTTCAATTTTACATAATTAGTGGAAAGCCCACATAATATTTTGATGTCAAATACATCCAATTTAGATTTCACAAAGATTGGAGCTCGTTTTAAATATTAGTTTAAAGTTTTGATTTTTCTCATTCAAAGGAAAACCCACGTAATATTTTGATGTCAAATGCTTCCATTTTAAGTTTCACGGAGAACGAAGCTCGTATGAAATATTAATTTAAACTTTCAATTTTGCTCCTAGACGTAAAACATGTCACAAAAATGTTTCAATTATAAGCAATAAGAGGTAAACCCACCCAATATTTTGGTGTCAAATGCTTCCATTTTAAATTTCATGAAAATAAGAGCTCATTTGAAATATTAATTTATACTTTCAATTTCGCTCAATTAGAGGAAAACCCACCTAATATTTTCATAGAAAATTCTTCTATTTTAAATTGGAAGCATTTGACATCAAAATATTAGTTTAAAGTTTCAAATATTAATTTAAAGTTTCATTTTTACACAATCAAAGGAAAACCCACCTAATATTTTAATGTCAACTGCTTCCATTTTAAATTTCACGAAGATCGGATCTTGTTAGAAATATTAATTTAAAGTTTCAATTTTTCTCAGTCAGAGGAAAACCCACCTAATATTTTGATGTCAAATGCTTCTATTTTAAATTTCATGGAGATCCGAGCTCGTTTGAAATATTAATTTCAAGTTTCAATTTTACACAATTAGTGGAAAACCCACCTAATATTTTAATGTCAAATGCTTCCAATTTTAATTTCATGAAGATCGAAGTTCGTTTGAAATATTAATTTAAAGTTTCAAGTTTGCTCAATCAAAAGAAAACCCACCTAATATTTTGATTTCAAATGCTTCCATTTTAGATTTCACAAAGATCGAAGCTCGTATGAAATATTAATTTAAACTTTCAATTTTGCTACCGAACGTAAAATTTGTCACAAAAAAGTTTAAATTTTCCACAATCAGAGGTAAACCCACCTAATAATTTGATATTAATCACTTCCATTTTAAATTTCATGAACATCAAAGCTCATTTGAAATATTAATTTATACTTTTAGTTTTGTTCAATTAGAGGAAACTCCACCTAATATTTTGATGTCATATTCTTCTATTTTAAATTTGAATCATTTGACATAAAAAAATTAATTTAAAGTTTCAAATATTAATTTAAAGTTTCAGTTTTACACAATCAGAGGAAAACCCACCTAATATTTTAATGTCAAATGCTTCCATTTTAAATTTCATGAAGATCAGATCTCGCTAGAAATATTAATTTAAAGTTTCAATTTTGCTCAATCAGAGGAAAACCCACCTAATATTTTCATGTCTAATTCTTCTGTTTTAAATTTCATGGAGATCCGAGCTAGTTTGAAATATTAATTTTAAGTTTCAATTTTACACAATCAGTGGAAAATCCACCTTATATTTTGATGTCAAATGCTTCCAATTTAAATTTCACAAAGATCAGAGCTTGTTTGGAATATTAATTTAAAGTTTTGATTTTTCTCAATCAGAGGAAAACCCACCTAATATTTTGATGTCAAATGCTTCCTTTTTAAATTTCACGAAGATCGCGGCTCATATGAAATATTAATTTAAACTTTCAATTTTGCTCCTAGACCTAAAATGTGTCACAAAAATGTTTAAATTTTGCACAATCAGAGGTAAACCCCCCTAATATTTTGATGTCAAATGCTTCCATTTTAAATTTCATGAACATTGGAGCTCGTTTGAAATATTAATTTAAACTTTCAATTTTTCTCAATTAGAGGGAAAGCCACCTAATATTTTGATGTCAAATGCTTCTATTCTAAATTGGACGAAGTTGACATCAAAATATTAATTTAAAGTTTCAAATATTAAATTAATGTTTTAGTTTTACACAATCAGAGGAAAACCCACCTAATATTTTAATGTCAAATGCTTCCATTTTAAATTTCACAAAGATCGGATCTCGTTTGAAATATTAATTTAAAGTTTCAATTTTTCTCAAACAAAGGAAGACCCACCTAATATTTTGATGTCAAATGCTTCTATTTTAGATTTGACAGAGATCCAAGCTCATTTAAAATAATAATTTCAAGTTTTAATTTTACACAATCAGTGGAAAACCCACCAAATATTTTGATGTCAAATGCTTCCAGTTTAAATTTCATGAAGATCAGAGCTCGTTTGAAATATTAATTTAAAGTTTTAGTTTTTCTCAATGAGAGGAAAACCCACCTAATATTGTGATGTCAAATGCTTCCATTTTAAATTTCACGAAGATCTGAGATCGTATGAAATATTAATTTAAACTTTCAAGTTTGCTCTCGGACGTAAAATGTGTCACAAAAAAGTTTCAATTTTGTACAATCAGAGGTAAACCCACCTAATATTTTGATGTCAAAAGCTTCCATTTTAAATTGGAAGAATTTAAAATCAAAATATTAATTTAAAGTTTCAAATATTAATTTAAAGTTTCAGTTTTACACAATCAAAGGAAAACCCACCTAATATTTTAATGTCAAATGCTTCCATTTTAAATTTCACAAAGATCGGATCTCGTTTGAAATATTAATTTAAAGTTTCAATTTTGCTCAATCAGTGGAAAACCCACCTAATATTTTGATCTACAATGCTTCTATTTTAAATTTCACGGAGATCCAAACTAGTTTGAAATATTAATTTCAAGTTTCAATTTTACACAATTAGTAGAAAACCCACCTAATATTTTGATGCCAAATGCTTCCATTTTAAATTTCATGAAGATCGGAGCTCATTTGAAATATTAATTTAAAGTTTTGATTTTGCCCCATCAGAGGAAAACCCACCTCTTATTTTGATGTTAAATTCTTCCACTTTAAATTTCATGAAGATCGGGGCTCGTATGTAATATTAATTTAAACTTTCAATTTTGCTCCCAGATGTAAAATGTGTCACAAAAAGTTTCAATTTTGCATAATCAGAGGTAAACCCAGCTAATATTTTAATGTCAAATGCATCCATTTTAAATTTTATGAACATCAGAGCTCGTTTGAAATATTAATTTAAACTTTCCATTTGGCTCAATTAGAGGAAAACCCACCTAATATTTTGATGTCAAATGCTTCTATTTTAAATTGCAAGCATTTGACAACAAAATATTAATTTAAAGTTTCAAATATTAATTTAAAGTTTTAGTTTTACACAATCAAAGGAAAAACCACCTAATATTTTAATGTCAAATGCTTCCATTTTAAATTTTATGAAGATCGGATCTCGTTTCAAATATTAAATTAAATTTTCAATTTTTCTTAATTAGAGGAAAACCCACCTAATATTTTGATTTAAAATGCTTCTATTTTAAATTTCATGAAGATCCAAGCTAATTTGAAATATTAATTTTAATTTTCAATTTTAAACAATTAGTGGAAAACCCACCTAATATTTTGATGTCAAATGTTTCCAATTTAAATTTCACGAAGATCGGAGCTCGTTTGAAATATTAATTTAAAGTTTCAATTTTGCTCAATTAGAAGAAAACCCACCTAATATTTTGATGTCAAATGATTCCATTTTAAATTTCATGAACATCAGAGCTCATATGAAATATTAATTTAAACTTTCAATTTTTCTCCTAGATGTAAAACTTGTCACAAAAAAGTTTCAATTTTGTAAAATAAGAGGAAAACCCACCTAATATTTTGATGTCAAATGCTGCTATTTTAAATTGGAAGCATTTGACATCAAAATATTAATTTAAAGTTTTAGATAATAATTTAAAGTTTCAGTTTTACACAATTAGAGGAAAACCCACCTACTATTTTCATGTCAAATGCTTCTATTTTAAATTTCATGGAGATCTGAGCTCGGCTGAAATATTAATTTCTAGTTTCAATTTTACACAATTAGTTGAAAACCCACCTAATATTTTGATGTCAAATGCTTCCAATTTAAATTTTGTGAATATCAGAGCTTGTTTGAAATATTAATTTTAATTTTCAATTTTGCTCAATCAAAGGAAAACCCACCTAATATTTTGATGTCAAATGCTTCCATTTTAAATTCCACGAAGATCGAAGCTCATATGCAATATTAATTTAAACTTTCAATTTTGCTCCCAGACGTAAAACGTGTCACAAATAAGTTTCAATTTTGCACAATATGAGGAAAACCCACCTAATATTTTAATGTCAAATGCTTCCATTTTAAATTTCATGAAGATCGGATCTCATTATAAATATTAATTTGAAATTTGAAATTTGCTCAATCAGAGGAAAACCCACCTAATATTTTGATGTCAATGCTTCTATTTTAAATTTCACGGAGATCCGGGCTCGTTTGAAATATTAATTTCAAGTTTCATTTTTACACAATTAGTGGAAAACCCACCTAATATTTTAATGTCAAATGCTTCCAATTTTAATTTGACAAAGATCGGAGCTTGTTTGAAACACTAATTTAAAGTTTCAATTTTGCTCAATCAGAGTAAAACCCACCTAATATTTTGATGTCAAATACTTCCATTTTAAATATAATGAAGATCAGAGCTCGTATGAAATATTAATTTAAACTTTGAATTTTGCTCCCAAACGTAAAATGTGTCAAAAAAAAGTTTTAATTTTGCACAATCAGAGGTAAACCTCCCTAATATTTTGATGTCAAATGCTTCCATTTTAAATTTCATGAACATCTGAGCTCGTTTGAAATATTAATTTAAACTTTCAATTTTGCTCAATTAGAGGAAAACCCACCTAATATTTTGATGTCAAATGATTATATTTTAAATTGGAAGCATTTGACATCAAAATATTTATTTAAAGTTTCAAATATTAATTTAAAGTTTTAGTTTTACACAATCAGAGGAAAACCGACCTAATATTTTAATGTCAAATGCTTCCATTTTAAATTTCAAAAAGAACGGATCTCATTTGAAATATTAATTTAAAGTTTCAATTTTTCTCAATCAGAGGAAAACCCACCTAATATTTTGATGTCAAATGCTTCTATTTTAAATTTCATTAAGATCTGAGCTCGTTTGGAATATTAATTTCAAGTTTCAATTTTACACAATCAGTGGAAAACCCATATAATATTTTGATGTCAAATGCTTCCAATTTAAATTTCACAAAGATCGGAGCTTGTTTTAAATATAAATTTAAACTTTTGATTTTGCTCAGTAAAAGGAAAACCCACCTAATATTTTGATGTCAAAAGCTTCCATTTTAAATTTAATGAAGATCGGAACTCGTATGAAATATTAATTTAAACTTTCAATTTTGCTCCCGGACGTAAAATGTGTCACAAAAAAGTTTCAATTTTGCACAATCAGAGGTAAACCCACCCAATATTTTGATGTCAAATACTTCTATTTTAAATTTCATGAACATCGGAGCTCATTTGAAATATTAATTTAAACTTTTAATTTTTCTCAATTAGAGGAAAACCCACCTAATATTTTGATGTCAAATGCTTCTATTTTAAATTGGAAGCATTTGACATCAAAATATTAATTTAAAGTTTCAAATATTAATTTAAAGTTTCAATTTTGCTCAATCAGAGGAGAACCTGGCTAATATTTTGATGTCAAATGCTTCTATTTTAAATTTCATGAAGATCTGAGCTCGTTTGAAATATAAATTTAAAGTTTCAAT
Organism: Thuja plicata; assembly: GCA_018584345.1. Lineage (NCBI taxonomy): Eukaryota > Viridiplantae > Streptophyta > Pinopsida > Cupressales > Cupressaceae > Thuja > Thuja plicata. Next base: position 846,827 of record MU225462.1, read on the forward strand.
TTTACATAATCAATGGACAACCCACCTAATATTCTGATGTCAAATGCTTCCAATTTAAATTTCACAAAGATCAGAGCTTGTTTAAAATATTAATTTAAATTTTTTGATTTTGTACAATCAGAGGAAAACCCACCTAATATTTTGATGTCAAATGTTTCCATTTTAAATTTCATGTAGATCGGAGCTCATATGAAATATTATTTTAAACTTTCAATTTTTCTCGTAAACATAAAATGTGCACAATCAGAGGTAAACTCACCTAATATTTTGATGTCAAATGCTTCCATTTTAAATTTCATGAACATTGCAGCTCATTTGAAATATTAATTTAAACTTTTAATTTTGCTTAATTAGAGGAAAACTAATTTCAAGTTTTAGTTTTACACAATCAGAGGATAACCCACCTTATATTTTAATGTTAAATGCTTCCATTTTAAATTTCATGAAGATTGGATCTCTTTAGAAATATTAATTTAAAGTTTCAATTTTGCTTAATCAGTGGAAAACCCACCTAATATTTTGATGTCAAATGCTTCTTTTTTAAATTTTTTGGAGATCCGAGCTCGTTTGAAATATTAATTTCAAGTTTCAATTTTACACAATCAGTGGAAAACCCACCTAATATTTTGATGTCAAATGCTTCCAATTAAGATTTCATGAAGATCGGAGCTCGTTTGAAATATTAATTCAAAGTTTTGATTTTTATCAGTCAAAGGAAAACCCACCTAATATTTTGATGTCAAATGCTTCGATTTTAAATTTCACGAAGATCGGAGCTCATATGAAATATTAATTTAAACGTTGAATTTTTCTCTCCGAGGTAAAACATGTCACAAAAAATTTTCAATTTTGCACAATCAGAGGTAAACCTGCCTAATATTTTGATGTCAAATGATTCCATTTTAAATTTCATGAACATCAGAGCTCATTTGAAATATTAATTTAAACTTTCAATTTTGCTCAATTAGAGGACAACCAACCTAATATTTTGATGTCAAATGCTTCTATTTTAAATTGGAAGCATTTGACATCAAAATATTATTTTAAAGTTTAAAATATTAATTTAAAGTTTTAGTTTTACACAATCAGAGAAAAACCCACCTAATATTTTAATGTCAAGTGCTTCCATTTTAAATTTCACGAAGATTGTATCTCATTTGAAATATTAATTTAAAGTTTCAATTTTTCTCAATTAGAGGAAAACCCACCTAATATTTTGATCTCAAATGATTCTATTTTAAATTTTATGGAGATCTGAGCTCGTTTGAAATATTAATTTAAAGTTTCAATTTTACACAATCAGTGGAAAACCCACATAATATTTTGATGTCAAATACTTCCAATTTAAATTTCAGGAAGTTCAGAGCTCGTTTGAACCATTAATTTAAAGTTTTGATTTTTCTCAAGTAGAGGAAAAACCACCTAATATTTTGATGTCAAATGCTTCCATTTTAAATTTCACGTAGATCGAAACTCGTATGAAATATTAATTTAAACTTTCATTTTTACACCCCGACGTAAAACGTGTCACAAAAAAGTTTCAATTTTTCTCAATTAGAGGAAAACCCACCTTATATTTTGATGTCAAATGCTTCGATTTTAAATTGGAAGCATTTGACATCAAAATATTAATTTAAAGTTTCTAATATTAAATTAAAGTTTTAGTTTTACACAATCAGAGAAAAACCCACCAAATATTTGAATGTTAAATGCTTCCATTTTAAATTTCATGAAGATCGGATCTAATTTGAAATATTAATTTAAAGTTTCAATTTTGCTCAATCAGAGGAAAACCCACCTAATATTTTGATGTCAAATGCTTTTATTTTAAATTTCATGAATATCTGAGCTCATTTGAAATATTAATTTCCAGTTTCATTTTACACAATGAGTGGAAATCCCACCTAATATTTTGATGTCAAACGCTTCCAATTTAAATTTCATGTAGATCAGAGATCGTTTGAAATATTAATTTAAAGTTTTGATTTTGCTCAATCAGAGGAAAACCCACCTAATATTTTGATGTCAAATGCTTCCAATTTAAATTTCATCAAGATCAGAGCTCATTTGAAATATTAATTTAAAGTTTTGATTTTGCTCAATTAGAGGAAAACCCACCTAATATTTTAATGTCAAATACTTTCATTTTTAATTTCATGAAGATCAGAGCTCGTATGAAATATTAATTTAGACTTTCAATTTTTCTCAATTAGAGGAAAACCCACCTAATATTTTGATGTCAAATGCTTCTATTTTAAATTGGAAGCATTTGACATAAAAATATTAATTTAAAGTTTCAAATATTAATTTAAATTTTTAAATATTAATTTAAAGTTTCAATTTTGCTCTCGGACGTAAAATGTGTCAAAAAAAACTTTCAATTTTGCACATTCAGAGGTAAACGCACCTAATATTTTGACGTCAAATGCTTCCATTTTAAATTTCATGAACATCAGAGCTCATTTGAAATATTAATTTAAACTTTTAATTTTTCTCAATTAGAGGAAAACCCACCTAATATTTTGATGTCAAATGCTTCTATTTTAAATTGGAAGCATTTGACATCAAAATATTAATTTAAAGTTTCAAATATTAATTTAAAGTTTCAATTTTACACAATCAGAGGAAAACCCACCAAATATTTTAATGTCAAATGCTTCCATTTTAAATTTCATGAAGATCAGATCTCGTTTGAAATATTAATTTAAAGTTTCACTTTTTCTCAATCAGAGGAAAACCCACCTAATATTTTGATGTCAAATGCTTCTATTTTAAATTTCACAGAGATCTGAGCTCATTTGAAATATTAATTTCAAGTTTCAACTTTACACAATCAATGGAAAACCCACCAAATATTTTGATGTCATATGCTTCCAATTTAAATTTCATGAAGATCGGAGCTCATTTGAAATATTAATATAAAGTTTCAATTTTGCTTAATTAGAGGAAAACCCAAATAATATTTTGATGTGAAATGCTTCCATTTTTAATTTCACGAAGATCAGAGCTCGTATGAAATATTAATTTAGACTTTCAATTTTGCTCACAGACGTAAAACGTGTCACAAAAAAGTTTCAATTTTGCACAATCAGCTGTAAACCCACCTAATATTCTGATGTCAAATGCTTTAATTTTAAATTTCATGAACATCGGAGCTCATTTGAAATATTAATTTCATGGAGATCTGAACTCATTTGAAATATTAATTTCAAGTTTCAATTTTAAACAATCAATGGAGAACCCACCTAATATTTTGATGTCAAATAATTCCAATTTAAATTTCACAAACATCGGAGCTTGTTTGAAATATTAATTTAAAGTTTTGATTTTTCTCAATCAGAGGAAAACCCACCTAATATTTTGATGTCAAATGCTTCCATTTTCAATTTCATTAAGATTGGAGCTCGTATGAAATATTAATATAAACCTTCAATTTTGCTCCCCGGACGTAAAATGTGTCACAAAAAAGTTTCAATTTTGGACAATCAGAGGTAAACCGGGCTAATATTTTGATGTCAAATGCTTCTATTTTAAATTTCATGAACATAGAAGCTCGTTTGAAATATTAATTTAAACTTTCAATTTTGCTCAATTACTGGAAAACCCACCTAGTATTTTGATGTCAAATGCTTCTATTTTAAATTGGAAGCATTTGACATCAAAATATTAATTTAAAGTTTTAGTTTTACACAATCAGAGGAAAACCCACCTAATATTTTAATGT
>MU225462.1:850600-863197 GCA_018584345.1 Thuja plicata
GTTTTACACAATCAGAGGAAAACCCACCTAATATTTTAATGTCAAATGCTTCCATTTTAAATTTCACGAAGATCAGATCTCGTTTGAAATATTAATTTAAAGTTTCAATTTTGCTCAATCAAAGGAAGACCCACCTAATATTTTGATGTTAAAGGCTTCTATTTTAGATTTCATGGAGATCTAAGCTCTTTTCAAATATTAATTTCAAGTTTCAATTTTACACAATCAATGGAAAACCCACCAAATATTTTTATGTCAAATGCTTCAAATTTAAATTTCACGAATATCGGAGCTCGTTTAAAATATAAATTTAAAGTTTCAAATTTCTCAATCAGAGGAAAACCCACCTACTATTTTGATTTCAAATGCTTCCATTTTAAATTTCACGAAGATCAGAGCTCGTATGAAATATTAATTTAAACTTTCAATTTTTCTCACGGAGGTAAAACATGTCACAAAAAAGTTTCAATTGTGCACAATCAGTGGTAAACCCACCTAATATTTTGATGTCAACTACTTCCATTTTAAATTTCATGAACATCGGAGCTCGTTTGAAATATTAATTTAAACTTTCAATTTTGCTCAATTAGAGGAAAACCCACCTAATATTTTGATGTCAAATGCTTCTATTTTAAATTGGAAGCATTTGACATCAAAATATTAATTTAAAGTTTCAAATATTAATTTAAAGTTTCAGTTTTACACAATCAGAGGAAAACCCACCTCTTATTTTAATGTCAAATGCTTCCATTTTAAATTTCACGAAGATCGAATCTCGTTTGAAATATTAATTTAAAGTTTCAATTTTGCTCATTCAATGGAAAACCCACCTAATATTTTTATGTCAAATGCTTGGATTTTAAATTTCATGGAGATCCGCACTTGTTTGAAATGTTAATTTCAAGTTTCATTTTTACACTATCAGTGGAAAACCCACCTAATATTTTGATGTCAAATGCTTCCAATTTAAATTTCACAAAGATTGGAGCTCATTTGAAATATTAATTTAAAGTTTCAATTTTGCTCAATTAGAGGAAAACCCACCTACTATTTTGATCTCAAATGCTCCCATTTTAAATTTCACAAAGATCGGAGCTCGTATGAAATATTAATTTAAACTTTAAATTACAAGAAAACCCACCTAATATTTTAATGTCAAATGCTTCTATTTTAAATTGGAAGCATTTGACAACAAAATATTAATTTAAAGTTACAGTTTTACACAATCAGAGGAAAAACCACCTAATATTTTAATGTCAAATGCTTCCATTTTAAATTTCACAAAGATCAGATCTCGTTTCAAATATTAGTTTAAAGTTTCAATTTTGCTCAATGAAAGGAAAACCCGCCTTATATTTTGATTTAAAGTGCTTCTATTTTAAATTTCACGGAGATCCGAGCTTATTTGAAATATTAATTTCAAGTTTCACTTTTACACAATCAGTGCAAAACCCACCTAATATTTTGATGTCAAATGCTTCCAATTTAAATTTCACGAAGATCGGAGCTCATTTTAAATATAAATTTAAACTTTTGATTTTCTCATTCAGCGAAAAACACACCTAATATTTTGATGTCAAATGCTTCCATTTTAAATTTGACAAAGATCAAAGCTCATATAAAATATTAATTTAAACTTTCAATTTTGCTCCTAGACGTAAAACGTGTCACAAAAAGTTACAATTTTACATAATCAAAGGTAAACCCAGCTAATATTTTGATGTCAAATGCTTCCATTTTTAATTTCATGAACATTAGAGCTCGTTTGAAATATTAATTTAAATTTCCCATTTGGCTCAATTAGAAGTAAACCCACCAATATTTTGATTTCAAATGCTTCTATTTTAAATTGGAAGGACAACAAAATATTAATTTAAACTTTCAAATATTAATTTAAAGTTTCAGTTTCACACAATCAGATAAAAAACCACCTAATATTTTAATGTCAAATGCTTCCATTTTAAATTTCACGAAGATCAGATCTCGTTTCAAATATTAATTTAATGTTTTAATTTTTCCCAATCAGAGGAAAACCCACCTAGTATTTTGATTTAAAATGCTTGTATTTTAAATTTCACGGAGATCTAAGCTCATGTGAAATATTAATTTCAAGTTTTAATTTTACACAATCAGTGGAAAACCCACCTAATATTTTGATGTCAAATGCTTCCAATTTGAATTTCATGAAGATCAGAGCTTGTTTTAAATAGTAATTTAAAATTTTGATTTTTCTCAGTCAGAGGAAAACCCACCTAATATTTTGATGTCAAATGCTTCCATTTTAAATTTGACAAAGATCGGAGCTCGGATGAAATATTAATTTACACTTCCAATTTTTCTCGAGGATGTAAAACGTGTCAGAAAAAAGTTTCAATTTTGCACAATCTGAGGTAAACCCACCTAATATTTTGATTTCAAATGCTTACATTTTAAATTTTATGAACATTGGAGCTCATTTGAAATATTAATTTAATCTTTGAATTTTTCTCAATTAGAGAAAACCCACCTAATATTTTGTTGTCAAATGCTTCTATTTTAAATTGGAAACATTTGACATCAAAATATTAATTTAAAGTTTTAGTTTTACATAATCGGAGGAAAACCCACCTAATATTTTAATGTCAAATGCTTCCATTTTAAATTTCATGAAGATCCGATCTTGTTTGAAATATTAATTTAAAGTTTCAATTTTGCTCAATCAGAGGAAAACCCACCTATATATTTTGATGTCAAATGCTTCCATTTTAAATTTCATGAAGATCGGAGCTCGTATGAAATATTAATTTAAACTTTCAATTTTGCTCACGGTCGTAAAACATGTCACAAAAGAGTTTCAATTTTGCACAATCAGAGGTAAACCCACCTAATATTTTGATGTCAAATGCTTCCATTTTAAATTTCATGAACATCGGAACTCATTTGAAATATTAATTTAAACTTTCAATTTTTTTCAATTAGAGGAAAACCCACCTAATATTTTGATGTCAAATGCTTCTATTTTAAATTGGAAGCAATTAACATCAAAATATTAATTTAAAGTTTCAAATATTAATTTAAAGTTTCAATTTTACACAATCAGAGGAAAACCCACGTAATATTTTAATGTCAAATGCTTCCATTTTAAATTTCACGAAGATTGAATCTTGTAATAAATATTAATTTAAAGTTTCAATTCTATTTAATCAGAGGAAAACCCACGTAATATTTTGATGACAAATGCTTCTATTTTAAATTTCATTGAGATCCGAGCTCGTTTGAAATATTAATTTCACGTTTCAATTTTACACAATCATTGAAAAACCCATCTAATATTTTGATGTCAAATGCTTCGAATTTAAATTTCATGAAGATCAGAGCTCGTTTGAAATATTAAATTAAAGCTTCAATTTTGCTGAATCAGAGGAAAACGCACCTAATATTTTGATATCAAATGCTTCCATTTTAAATTTCACAAAGATTGGAGCTCGTATGAAATATTAATTTAAACTTTCAATTTTGCTCCCGGACGTAAAATGTGTCACAAAAGTGTTTCAATTTTGCACAATCAGAGGTAAACCCACACAATCTTTTGATGTCAAATGCTTCTATTTTAAATTTCATGAACATCAGAGCTCGTTTGAAATATTAATTTAAACTCTCAATTTTGCTCAATTAGCGGAAAACCCACCTAATATTTTGATGTCAAATGCTTCTATTTTAAATTGGAAGCATTTGACATGAAAATATTAATTTAAAGTTTCAAATATTAATTTAAAGTTTCAGTTTTACACAATCAGAGGAAAACCCACCTAATATTTTAATGTCAAAATGCATCCATTTTAAATTTCACGAAGATTAGATATCGTTAGAAATATTAATTTAAAGTTTCAATTTTGCTCAATTAGAGGAAAACCCACCTATTATATTGATGTCAAATGCTTCTATTTTAAATTTCATCGAGATTCGAGCTTGTTTGAAATATTAATTTCAAGTTTCAATTTTACACAATCAGTAAAAAACCCACCTAATATTTTGATGTCAAATGCTTCCAATTTAAATTTCACGAAGATCGGAGCTCATTTGAAATGTTAATTTAAAGTTTCAATTTTTCTCAATTAGAGGAAAACCCACCTAATATTTTGATGTCAAATGCTTCCATTTTAAATTTCACGAAGATCAGAGCTCGTTTGAAATATTAATTTAAACTTTCAATTTTGCTCCCGGACGTAAAATGTGTCACAAAAAGTTTCAATTTGGCACAATCAGAGGTAAACCCACCTAATATTTTGATGTCAAGTGCTTCCATTTTAAATTTCATGAACATCAGAGCTCATTTGAAATATTAATTTAAACTTTCAATTTTTCTCAATTATAGGAAAACCCACCTAATATTTTGATGTCAAATGCTTCTATTTTAAATTGGAAGCATTTGACATCAAAATATTAATTTAAAGTTTCAAATATTAATTTAAAATTTTAGTTTTACACAATCAGATGAAAACCCACCTAATATTTTAATGTCAAATGCTTCCATTTTAAATTTCACAAAGATCGGATCTCATTTGAAATATTGATTTAAAGTTTCAATTTCGTTCAATCAGAGGAAAACCCATATAATATTTTCATGAAAAATGCTTCTATTTTAAATTTCATGGACATCTGAGCTCATTTGAAATATTAATTTCAAGTTTCAATTTTACACAATCATTGGAAAACCCATTTAATATTTTGATGTCAAATGCTTCCAATTTAAATTTCACGAAGTTCAGAGCTGGTTTGAAATATTAATTTAAAGCTTTGATTTTTCTCAATCAGAGGAAAACCCACCTAATCTTTTGATATCAAATGCTTCCATTTTAAATTTCACAAACATCGGTGCTCGTATGAAATATTAATTTAAACTTTCAATTTTGCTCCTAAACGTAAAACGTGTCACAAAAAAGTTTCAATTTTTCACAATCAGAGGTAAATCCACCTAATATTTTTATGTCAAATGCTACCATTTTAAATTTCATGAACATCAAAGCTCGTTTGAAATATTAATTTAAAATTTCAATTTTATTCAATTAGAGGAAAACCCACCTAATATTTTGATGTCAAATGCTTCTATTTTAAATTGGAAGCATTTCACGTCAAAATATTAATTTAAAGTTTCAGTTTTACATAATCAGCGTAAAATAGACCTAATATTTTAATGTCAAATGCTTCCATTTTAAATTTCATGAAGATCAGATCTCGTTAGAAATATTAACTTAAAGTTTCAATTTTGCTCTGTCAGAGGAAAACCCACCTGATATTTTGATGTCAAATGATTCTATTTTAAATTTCATGGAGATACGAGCTTGTTTGAAATATTAATTTCAAGTTTCAATTTTACATAATCGGTGGAAAACCCACCTAATATTTTTATGTCAAATGCTTCCAATTTAAATTTCATGAAGATCGGAGCTCGTTTGAAATATTAATTTAAAGTTTTGATTTTGCTCAATCATAGGAAAACCCACCTAATATTTTGATGTCAAATGCTTCCATTTTAAATTTCATGAAGATCGGAGCTCATATGAAATATTAATTTAAACTTTCAATTTTGCTCCCGGATGTAAAACATGTCACAAAAAAGTTTGAATTATGCACAATCAGATGTAAACCCACCTAATATTTTGATGTCAAATGCTTCCATTTTAAATTTCATGAACATTGGAGCTCGTTAGAAATATTAATTTAAACATTCTATTTTTCTCAATTAGAGGAAAACCCACCTAATATTTTGATGTCAAATGATTCTATTTTAAATTGGAAGCATTTGACATCAAAATATTAATTTAAAGTTTCAGTTTTACACAATCAGAGGAAAACCCACCTAATATTTGAATGTCAAATGCTTCCATTTTAAATTTTACTAAGATCGTAACTCGTTTGAAATATTAATTTAAAGTTTCAATTTTGCTCAATCAGAGGAAAACCCACCTAATATTTTGATGTCAAATGCTTCTATTTTAAATTTCACAGAGATCTGAGCTCGTTTGAAATATTGATTTCAAGTTTCAATTTTACACAATTAGTGGAAAACCCACCTAATATTTTAATGTCAAATACTTCCAATTTAAGTTTCATGAAGATCAGAGCTTGTTTGAAATATTAATCTCAACTTTCAATTTTGCTCCCAGACGTAAAATGTGTCACAAAAAAGTTTCAATTTTGCACAATCAGAGGTAAACTCACCTAATATTTTTATGTCAAATGCTTCCATTTTAAATTTCATGAACATTAGAGCTTGTTTGAAAAATTAATTTAACCTTTCAATTTTACTCAATTAGAGGAAAACTCACCTAATATTTTGATATCAAATGCTTCTATTTTAAATTGGAAGCATTTGACATCAAAATATTAATTTAATATTTCAAATATTAATTTAAATTTTCAGTTTTACACAATCAGAGGAAAACCCACCTTATATTTTAATGACAAATGCTTCTATTTTAAATTTCACGAAGATCGGATCTTGTTTGAAATATTAATTTAAAGTTTCAATTTTGGTTAATCAAAGGAAAACCCACCTAATATTTTGATTTTAAATGATTCTATTTTAAATTTCACAGAGATTTGAGCTTGTTTTAAAATTTAATTTCAAGTTTCAATTTTATAAAATTAGTGGAAAACCCACCTAATATTTTGATGTCAAATGCTCCCAATTTAAATTTCATGAAGATCGGAGTGTTGGAGATTTGATTCTGAGAGTTGATTGTTTATATGTTTTTCATTGATGACAACATATAATACAGTAGTAATTCTATATGAACTTATGTGAATGATGAAATGAATACTTGTGTGGATAGATACATGTTGTTGACATGTTTATTAAGTTATGTTCATACACGCAGACCCAGATATGATGTTTCAGTAAAGTTATGCAATTCTTTTATTAGCAGTTACAGTTATGGAAGTATAACAGTTTAGGGCCAATGTATATAATGTGTTTTATGAGTTGTGCCTATTGTCAGGATATATGTGTGTATATGCATGATTAATTATGAGTTGAGGATATAAATCCAAAGGCGCCAAACATGTTTCAAGATGATTGCAAAGTTATGGTTAATTTGGTGAGGCTGACTTAGTGAAGCGTTGCGTCTGTTCAGCATTGACTTGCGTGGACTTAATATTGTTTACATGCTTAGTTAAGCCAACTAAGATATTGATGAAGTGTTTCTAAGAGTTGACATGAACTTCTAATTTGGTGAACATACTTATAGTAGTTCAATTGTGATACGCTAAGTGTGAATGATACGAAATGTGAAGAAAGATGTACAGAGCAGATTATCAGAGTTGGTTCATTCATCAAGGGTCTATGTGAAGAAGAAGTGAAAGATTGTAATACACTAGAACTGATCAAGACAGTAGGTCTCCTCTATAGTTCATCATCAGATATAGTGCATATCTATTATATAGAAGGTTGTAGCCTTCACCATCAAGTAGTGAGCTTTTGGACAGTGAGTCCACCACCCTTAACAGGGTTATTTGTAAAAGACTCCTAACAAGGTCTGACCCTTAACCAAGTCACTATACTTATTGCATTATGTTGTACAACTCCTACCAGGGTTGAAATATCTTCTAACAGGGATTACTACAAACAAGTATAGTTCATTGTGGGTGCTAATTCCCACCGTGGTTTTTACCATTTGGTTTCCCCGTAATCAAATTGTGTTTTGAGTACTGTGTTATCTGATTATGCATTTAATTTGTTATATACTTAAGGTAAAGAAGTAAAAAGGACTTAAGTAACTGATAACTAATTCACCCCCCCTCTCAGTTATCCTTTTGGACTATTCTAACATAGAGCTCATTTCAAATATTAATTTAAAGTTTCAATTTTTCTCAATCAGAGGAAAACCCACCTTATATTTTAATGTCAAATGCTTCCATTTTAAATTTCACAAAGATCAGAGCTCGTATGAAATATAAAATTAAAATTTCAATTTTTCTCTCGGATCCAAAATGTGTCACAAAAAAGATTCAATTTTGGACAATTAGAGGTAAACCCACCTAATATATTGATATCAAAGGCTTCCTTTTTAAATTTCAAGAACATCGGAGCTCGTTTGAAATATTAATTTAAACTTTCAATTTTTCTCAATTAGAGGAAAACCCACGTAATATTTCGATGTCAAATACTTCTATTTTAAATTGGAAGCATTTGACATCGAAATATTAATTTAAAGTTTGAAATATTAATTTAAAGTTTCAGTTTTACACAATCAGAGGAAAACACACCTAATATTTTAATGTCAAATGCTTCCATTTTAAATTTCATGAAGAATGGATCTCATTTGAAATATTAATTTAAAGTTTCAATTTTGTTCAATCAGAGGAAAACCCAACTAATATTTGTATGTCAAATGCTTCTACTTTAAATTTCATGGAGATCCAAGCTAGTTTGGAAAATTAATTTCAAGTTTTAATTTTACAGAATCAATGGAAAACCCACCTAATATTTTGATGTCAAATGCTTCCAATTTAAATTGCACGAAGATCGGAGCTTGTTTGAAATATTAATTTAAAGTTTCAATTTTTCTCAATCAGAGGAAAACCCACCTAATATTTTGATTTCAGATGCTTCCCTTTTAAATTTCACAAAGATCAGAGCTCGTATGAAATATTAATTTAAACTTTCAATTTTTCTCCCAGACGTAAAACGTGTCACAAAAAGGTTTCAATTTTGCACAATCAGAGGTAAACCCACCTAATATTTTGATGTCAAATGCTTCCATTTTAAATTTCATGAACATCGGAGCTCGTTTGAAATATTAATTTAAACTTTCAATTTAGCTAAATTAGAGGAAAACCCACCTAATATTTTGATGTCAAATGCTTCTATTTTAAATTGGAAGCATTTGATGTCAAAATATTAATTTAAAGTTTCAAATATTAATTTAAAGTTTCATTTTTACACAATCAGAGGAAAACCCACGTAATATTTTAATGTCAAATGTTTTAATTTTAAATTTCATGAAGATCGGAGCTTGTATGAAATATTAATTTAAACATTCAATTTTCCTCCCAGACGTAAAATGTGACACAAAAAAGTTTCAATTTTGCACAATCAGAGGTAAACCCACCTAATATTTTGATGTCAAATGCTTCCATTTTAAATATCATGAAGATCGGAGCTTATTTGAAATATTAATTTAAACTTTCAATTTTGTTCAATTAGAGGAAAACCCACCTAATATTTTGATGTCAAATGCTTCTATTTTAAATTGCAAGCATTTGACATCAAAATATTAATTTAAAGTTTCATTTTTACACAATCAGAGGAAAACCCACCTAATATTTTAATGTCAAATGCTTCCATTTTAAATATCATGAAGATCAGATCTTGTTTGAAATATTAATTTAAAGTTTCAATTTTGCTCAATCAGAGGAAAACCCACCTAATATTTTGATGTCAAATGCCTCTATTTTAAATTTCACGGAGATCCGAGCTCCTTTGAAATATTAATTTCAAGTTTCAATTTTACACAATCAGTGGAAAACCCACCTAATATTTTGATGTCAAATGCTTCCAATTTAAATTTCACAAAGATCGGAGCTCGTTTAAAATATTAATTTACAGTTTCAATTTTGTTCAATCAGAGGAAAACCCACCTAATATTTTGATGTCAAATGCTTCCATTTTAAATTTCACAAATATTGGAGCTCGTATGAAATATTAATTTAATCTTTCAATTTTGCTCCTGGACGTAAAACATGCCTCAAAAAAGTTTCAATTTTGCACAATCAGAGGTAAGCCCACCTAATATTTTGTTGTCAAATGCTTCCATTTTAAATTTCATGAACATCGGAGCTCATTTGAAATATAAATTTAAACTTTCAATTTTGCTCAATTAGAGGAAAACCCACCTAATATTTTGATGTCAAATGCTTCTATTTTAAATTGGAAGCATTTGACATCAAAATATTTATTTAAAGTTTCAAATATTAATTTAAAGTTCAAATTTTACACAATCAGAGGAAAACCCACCTAATATTTTAATGTCAAATGCTTCCATTTTAAATTTCACGAAGATCAAAGGTTGTTAGAAATATTAATTTAAAGTTTCAATTTTGCTCAATCAGAGGAAAGCCCACGTAATATTTTGATGTCAAATGCTTCTATTTTAAATTTTATGGAGATCCAAGCTCGTTTGAAATATTAATTTCAAGTTTCAATTTTACACAATCACTGGAAAACCCACCTAATATTTTGTTGTCAAATGCTTCCAATTTAAATTTCATGAAGATCAGAGTTGGTTTGAAATATTAATTAAAAGTTTCAATTTTTCTCAATTAGAGGAAAACCCACGTAATATTTTGATGTCAAATGCTTCCATATGAAATTTCACGAACATTGGAGCTCGTATGAAATATTAATTTAAACTTTCAACTTTGTTCCCAGACGTAAAATGTGTCACAAAAAAGTTACAATTTTGCAAAATTAGAGTTAGACCCACCTAATATCTTGATGTCAAATGCTTCCATTTTAAATTTCTTGAACATCGGAGGTCATTTGAAATATTAATTTAAACTTTGAATTTTGATCAATTAGAGGAAAACCCACCTAATATTTTGATGTCAAATGCTTCTATTTTAAATTTGAAACATTTGACATCAAAATATTAATTTAAAGTTTCAAATATTAATTCAAAGTTTCAGTTTTACAAAATTAGACGAAAACTCACCTAATATTTTAATGTCAAATGCTTCCATTTTAAATTTCACGAAGATCGGATCTCGTTTGAAATATTAATTTAAAGTTTCAATTTTGCTCAATCAGAGGAAAACCCACCTAATATTTTGATGTCAAATGCTTCTATTTTAAATTTTATGGAGATTTTGATGACATGTAACTAATTAAATGGTTCACTATATTAAGTTGAAGATGATGCAAGACATTAAATCAGTTAATGGTTTGTATTGTCATTGATGTCAACTTGATATCATATGTATGGTCAGATACATAATGCCAAAGACTTCAGAGAATCAATGGAATAAAGGTTATGCCTTCAGCAATGCATAAAAGTCAATTATTCACTATGTGATAGATTACACCAGCAGAGTGCACACCATCAGTAAAGACAGAGATAAAGTCATAGTGATGACCGACGAGCAGAAGACATTGTTGCCCGACGAAGCTAAATCAAAGGATGCCCGACGAGCTAAAAATAGTGTTGCCCAATGAGCAAGATCCAATGATGCCTGACAGATGGAGATCCCAAAGCTAACTAAAGTGGCACCGATAGAACTGGTAGTTGTCACCGGCGATGAACTGTAGTGTTGACTGATAGAACAGAGAGATCAGAAAATGACAAAATATCTAGCTGGTAGAGCTAAAGGATAGACTTAACTGGTTGTTTGATTTGTTTTATTCAACCATAGTTAAGTAAATGATTTGTATAGTTGGCAAGAAGATAATTATGAGATAAATCAGGAGTTAAAGCCATAAATCAATTTGGCTGGATTGTTTTTCATGCCAAGAATCAAGAACCTAGAATTAAGGAACATCATGTCTATATAAGAGACACGCATAATTCACTTCAGGAAGATTCAAGCAAGTAATCAAATACGTGGGGGAGTGAACTGATAGAAGATGCTGAAGAGAAACTGATGAAGGATTAACTTCATGTAGCCCTGATCAATCAAGCTGAGTGAGAGCTAAAGAATTCTGCAGACACTGATGATCAGAAAAGCACAGCATCACAAAGAAGAAAGAGTTAAGTACAAAACAATTTTATTGATACATTGATCAGGGAGATATTGTAAGTAAATAGATCTGAAAATCTGCAATTCAATTGCATTAGAAATAGGTCATTTTGTTTCAGTTTAACCATTGAAGCATTAAGTCTCTTAACAGAGTAGGACATAACAGTCTTTTGTAATTGAGGTATATCCTAACAGATTACCAGAAGGTTGACTCATGATAGTAGCACCAGTCTTACCTAAAGCCTATTGACAATCTAAGAAGAAGGCTGATTCAAGGATGGTAGTAAGATTTTTATAAAGCCTATTGACAGTCATGAGACTGATTCAAGGATGGTAGCGTAGATGCCAGATACTTAGTGATAACCTATGTATAAAAATCCTCTAACAAGGTCACACTTAACCGTGTGTTTGTAACGTTTAACAGGGTTGGCTCCTAATAGGACTCACTTCAGAAGAGTAAAAATTTGGGGTACTGGTCCCAGTGATTTTTCCCTTAACAAGGTTTCCATGTTAAAATCCTTGTGTTATATGTGTATGGTTCATTACTTTATTTTTTTACATTCTACATATGCATTTATGGATTGATTGGTATACTCTGCATATTTACTGAGTATCGATAAATATAGTTTACTGCTTATCAGTTATCAAGGAGAATAAGGATAGATAAGGTAAACCAATAGACAGTTATTTGTTTCAAGTATTTCAAAGGCATGCATCTTGTAGGGACTTAATAATTGGAGAAGTAGTGATTGGTGGATTAAATTGGATAAATTTTTGAGACCACTGATTCACCCCCCCCCCTCTCAGTTATTACTAACTATTGGTATTAGAGCTTGTGTGCTTAGAAGGAAGGTTTCAAGACCTAAGTAAAAGATCACAAGA
>MU225462.1:868167-880322 GCA_018584345.1 Thuja plicata
TCAAAGAACCAGTAGTTATTTATTGTGACAACACCAGTGCAATAAATATTTCCAAGAATCCAGTCATGCATGCGAAGACTAAACACATTGTCATCAAGTATCATTACTTAAGAGAACAAGTTCAAGAGAAAGAAGTAATACTTGAATATGTGTAATCAAAAGAACAATTGGCTAATATCTTCACCAAGCCACTGCCAAAGGATACATTTGAGTACCTAAGGAAAAGACTAGGGGTAAAACCCATGTCTAACAGTTAGTAAAAGGACTGAACACTGCATCAACCATATATTATCAGCATATCAATCATGATTGATGTAAGCAACAACGGAACTTCAATGCTACATCTATATATAGAAAGGTATATATTAGAACCAAGCACTAGAGCAGATTGTTATATTGATAATGGATAAGGGAAATTCAAGGAATATATTATGGAAAGAAGAAATTGGTTGACAGAGTGTTAGATATTTTTAAAATATGTATTTGGAATTGTTGTCAAAGGGAGAGAATGTATCTATCCATATTATCATCAAAAAACTATTCATTATCAAATTACTCCAAATAGGGAGAGATCATATCCAAAGGGAGAGAATTGATATAAAACTTGCAAACAAAAGATAGAGACATCAAAGAAGAAGAACAGTCAAAAAGGAAACAACACATCAAAAGAAGAGACAAAAAGCTACAAGAATCAAGTCTGAGCTAATACAGAGCTCACTGGTAGTCAGACATTTTATCAGTTATCAAAACAAACTATTTGGTAATTTGATGAATCTCAATAATTGTATTTCATATTGTATTAGAAATAGTATAGTATGATAATATAGTATGTTTCCATCAATGCCAAAGGGAGAGATTGATGACATGTAACTGATTAAATGGTTCACTATATTAAGTTGAAGATGATGAAAGACATTAAATCAGTTAATGGTTTGTATTGTCATTGATGTCAACTTGATATCATATGTATGATCATATACATAATGCCAAAGAGTTCAGAGAATCAATGAAATAAAGGTTATGCCTTCAGTAATGCATAAAATTCAAGTATTCACTAAGTGATAGATTACATCGACGGAGTGCACACCATCGATAAAGATAGAGATAAAGTAATAGTGATGCCTGATGAGCAAAAGACAGTGTTTCCCAACGAAGCAGAATCAAAGGATGCCCAATGAGATAAAAATAGTGTTGCCCGATGAGCAAGATCCAATGATGCCAAATGGACAGAGATCCCAAAGCTAACTAAAGCAACACCGATGGAACTGGCAGTTGTCACTGGCAATGAACTGCAGAGTTGACCAATAGAATAGAGAGATCAGAAAATGACAAAATATCTAGCTAGCAGAGCTAAAGGATAGACTTAACTGGTTTTTTGATTTGTTTTATTCAACCATAGTTAAGTAAATGATTTTTATAGTTGGAAAGAAGATAACTACAAGATAAATCAGGAGTTAAAGCTATAAATCAATTTGGCTGGATTGCTTTTCATGCCAAGAATCAAGAATCAAGAACCTAGAATTAAGGAACATCATGTCTATATAAGGGACAATAATAATTCACTTCAACAAGATGTGAGCAAACAATTAGATACACGGGGGAGTGAACTGATAGAAAATGCTGAAGAGAAACTGATGAAGGATTAACTTCATGCAGTCCTGATCAATCAAGCTAAAGAATTTTGTAGACACCAACAAATAGAAAAGCACAACATCACAGAGAAGAAAGAGTTAAGTACAAAGGAATTGTATTGATACATTGATCAGAAAGATATTTTAAGTAAATAGATCTGAAAATCTGCAATTCAATTGCATTAGAAACAGGTCATTTTATTTTAGTTTAACCATTGAAGCATTAGGTCTCTTAACAAAGTAGGACTTAACAGTCTTTTATAATTGAGGTATATCCTAACAGATTACCAGAAGGTTGACTCATGATAGTAGCACCGGTCTTACCTAAAGCCTATTGATAGTCTAAGAAGAAGGCTGATTCAAGGATGGTAGTAAGATTTTTATAAAGCCTATTGACAGTCATGAGACTGATTCAAGGATGGTATCGTAGATGCTAAATACTTAGTGACAACCTATGTATAAAAATCCTCTAACAAGGTCGCACTTAACCGTGTGTTTGTAACCTTTAACAGGGTTTCCTCCTAACACGGTTAACTTTAGAAGAGTGAAAATTTGGGGTACCGGTCCTAGTGGTTTTTCCCTTAACATGGTTTCCACATTAAAATCTGTGTGTTATATGTGTATGGTTCATTACTTTATTGTTTTACATTCTACATATGCATTTATGGATTGATTGGTATACTCTGCATATTTACTGAGTATCGGTAAATACTATTTATTGCTTATCGGTTATCAAGGAGAATAAGGATAGACAAGGTAAACCGACGGACAGTTATTTGTTTCAAGTATTTCAAAGGCATGCATCTTGTAGGGACTTAATAATTGGAGAAGTATTGATTGGTGGATTAAATTGGACAAATTTTTGAGATCACTGATTCACCCAACCCCCTCTAAGTTATTACTAACAGATTCGAGCTCGTTTGTACTAACAATTTCAAGTTTCAATTTTACACAATCAGTGGAAAACCCACCTAATATTTTGATGTCAAATGCTTCCAATTTAAATTTCATGAAGATCGGAGCTCGTTTGAAATATTAATTTAAAGTTTCAATTTTTCTCAATTAGAGGAAAACCCACCTAATATTTTGATGTCAAATTCTTCCATTTTAAATTTCACGAAGATTGGAGCTCGTATGAAATATTAATTTAAACTTTCAATTTTTCTCCCAGATGTAAAATGTTTCACAAAAAAGTTTCAATTTTGCACAATCAAAGGTAAACCCACCTAATATTTTGATGTCAAATGCTTCCATTTTAAATTTCATGAACATCGGAGCTCATTTGAAATATTAATTTAAACTATCAATTTTGCTCAATTAGAGGAAAACCCACCTAATATTTTGATATCAAATGCTTCTATTTGAAATTGGAAGCATTTGACATAAAAATATTAATTTAAAGTTTCAAATATTAATTTAAAGTTTTAATTTTCCACAATCAGAGGAAAACCCACTTAATATTTTAATGTCAAATGCTTCCATTTTAAATTTAACGAAGATCGGATCTTGTTAGAAATATTATTTTAAAGTTTCAATTTTGCTCAATCAGAGGAAAACCTACCTAATATTTTGATGTCAAATGCTCCTATTTTAAATTTCATGGAGATCTGAGCTCATTTGAAATATTAATTTCAAGTTTCTATTTTACACAATCAGTGGAAAACCCACCTAATATTTTGATGTCAAATGCTTCCAATTTAAATTTCACAAAGATCAGAGCTTGTTTGAAATATTAATTTAAACTTTTGATTTTGCTCAATCAAAGGAAAACCCACCTAATATTTTGATGTCAAATGCTTCCATTTGAAATTTCATGAAGATTGGAGCTTGTATGAAATATTAATTTAAAATTTCAATTTTTTTCCCCAGACGTAAAAAGTGTCACAAAAAAGTTTCAATTTTGCACAATTACAGGTAAACCCGCCTAATATTTTGATGTCAAATGCTTCCATTTTAAATTTCATGAACATCGGAGCTCGTTTGAAATATTAATTTAAACTTTCAATTTTGCTCAATTACAGGAAAAACCACCTAATATTTGATTTCAAATGCTTCTATTTTAAATTGGAAGCATTTGACATCAAAATATTAATTTAAAGTTTCAAATTTACACAATCAGAGGAAAACCCACCTAATATTTTAATGTCAAATGCTTCTATTTTAAATTTCATGAAGATCAGATCTCGTTTGAAATATTAATTTAAAGTTTCAATTTTTCTCAATCAGAGGAAAACCCACCTAATATTTTTATGTCAAATGCTTCCATTTTAAATTTCACGAAGATCGGAGCTCGTATGAAATATTAATTTAAACTTTCAATTTTTCTCCCGGACGTAAAATGTGTCACAAAAAAGTTTAAATTTTGCACAATTAGAGGTAAACCCACCTAATATTTTGATGTTAAATGCTTCCATTTTAAATTTCATGAACATCAAAGCTCATTTGAAATATCAATTTAAACTTTCAATTTTGTTCAATTAGAGGAAAACCACCTAATATTTTGATGTAAAATGCTTCTATTTTAAATTGGAAGCATTTGACATAATAATATTTTTTTTTTGGGAAAAGTGGACTAGCCACTATATATATATATATATTATTATCTGGTTCAAGGACTCAACCGGGAAAGAACCAGAGAAGAAAACCCGATATCCTTGTCCAGTACATAGCCAATTCTTTCATGACTTAATTGACTCACCATTAATAATTTCTGTCAATCTTTGATGAGCATCGAGAATAGTAGCCACTTCATGCTCATGTGTTGAAATGTCATCACAGCCTAAGTTTGAAAGGTAATCTACAGCTTGGTTTCCTTCCTGAAATATATGCGAAAAAACACATTCTTGAAAAGAGTCAACCAACCTCCAAACTTGTTTAAAAATATAAGCTAATTTTCTGTTATGCACTACTCTGCTAAAGCAAGCATGGATTGTAATGAGGGAGTCACCTTCAACATGAACCCAGGTGAGATTTAGAGAAGCAGCAAGAACTAAACCTTGCAATAAAGCATAGACTTCTGCTTGATTGTTAGAACCTTTAGGGATTGGTAAAGCTTGCAGTGCTAAAGGTATTCCATAATGATTTCTCAAGAAAATTGCAATGCCAGACTTACCTGGGTTGGCCCGAGAGGCACCATCAAAGTTAATCTTGATAACCCCATGCTCAGGAGGCAGCCAATGAACATTAGATCTATCCACTTTCACAGCTCCATTGTAATTTAGAAAGAGTGGGAGAGATATATGTTTCCATTCTTTCAAAGTAGCATCATCCCAATATTAATTTAAAGTTTTAGTTTTACACAATAAGAGGAAAACCCACCTAATATTTTAATGTCAAATGCTTCCATTTTAAATTTTATGAAGATCGGATCTCATTTGAAATACTAATTTAAAGTTTCAATTTTGCTCAATCAGAGGAAAACCCACCGAATATTTTGATTTCAAATGCTTCTATTTTAAATTTCATGGAGATCTAAGCTCATTTGAAATATTAATTTCAAGTTTCAATTTTACACAATCAGTGGAAAACCCACCTAATATTTTGATGTCGAATGCTTCCAATTTAAATTTCACGAAGACCAGAGCTCGTTCAAAATATTAATTTAAAGTTTTGATTTTTCTCAATTAGAGGAAAACCCACCTAATATTTTGATGTCAAATGCTTCCAATTTAAATTTCACGAAGATCGGAGCTTCTATGAAATATTAATTTAACCTTTCAATTTTTCTCCCTGGACGTAAAACGTGTCACAAAAAAGTTTCAATTATGCATAATCAGAGGTAAACCCACCTAATATTCTGATTTCAATGCTTTCATTTTAAATTTCATGAACATCGGAGCTCGTTTGAAATATTAATTTAAACTTTCAATTTTTCTCAATTAGAGGAAAACCCACCTAATATTTTGATGTCAAATGTTTCCATTTTAAATTTCATGAAGATCAGAGCTCGTATGAAATATTAATTTAAACTTTCAATTTTTCTCCCGGACGTAAAAGGTGTCACAAAAAGTTTCAATTTTGCACAATTAGAGGTAAACCCACCTAATATTTCGATGTCAAATGCTTCCATTTTAAATTTCATGAACATCAGAGCTAGTTTGAACTATTAATTTAAACTTTCAATTTTGCTCAATTAGAGGAAAACCCACCGAATATTTTGATGTCAAAGGCTTCTATTTTAAATTGGAAGCATTTGACATAAAAATATTAATTTAAAGTTTCTAATGTTAATTTAAAATTTCATTTTTACACAATCAGAGGAAAACCCACCAAATATTTTAATGTCAAGTGCTTCCATTTTAAATTTCACGAAGATCAGATCTTGTTTGAAATATTAATTTAAAGTTTCAATTTTGCTTAATCAGAGGAAAACCCACCTAATATTTTGATGTCAAATTCTTCTATTTTAAATTTCATGGAGATTCGAGCTTGTTTGAAATATTAATTTCAAGTTTTAATTTTACTCAATCAGTGGAAAACCCACCTAATATTTTGATGTCAAATGCTTCCAATTTAAATTTCACGAAGACCAGAACTTTTTTGAAATATTAATTTAAAGTTTTGATTTTTCTCAATCAAAGGAAAACCCACCTAAAATTTTTATGTCAAATGCTTCCATTTTAAATTTCACGAAGATCGGAGCTCGTATGAAATATTAATTTAGACATTACATTTTTCTCCCAGATGTAAACCGTGTAACAAAATTTTTTAATTTTGCACAATCAAAGGTAAACCTGCCTAATATTTTGATGTCAAATGCTTCCATTTTAAATTTTATGAACATCGGAGCTCGATTGAAATATTAATTTAAACTTTCAATTTTTCTCAATTAGAGGAAAACCCACATAATATTTTGATGCGAAATGCTTCTCTTTTAAATTGGAAGCATTTGACATCAATATATTAATTTAAAGTTTCATATATTAATTTAAAGTTTTAGTTTTACACAATCAGAGGAAAACCCACCTAATATTTTAATGTCAAATGCTTCCATTTTAAATTTCACAAAGATCGGATCTCATTAGAAATATTAATTTAAAGTTTCAATTTTCTCAATCAGAGGAAAACCCACCTAATATTTTGATGTCAAATGCTTCTATTTTAAATTTCATGGAGATCTGAGCTCATTTGAAATATTAATTTCAAGTTTCAATTTTACACAATCAGTGGAAAACCCACCTAACATTTTGATGTCAAATGTTTCCAATTTAAATTTCACGAAGATCAGAGCTCATTTGAAATATTAATTTAAAGTTTCAATTTTGCTCAATCAGAGGAAAACCCACCTAATATTTTGATGTCAAATGCTTCCATTTTAAATTTCATAAAGATCAGAGCTCGTATGAAATATTAATTTAAACTTTCAATTTTGCTCCCCAGACCTAAAATGTGTCTCAAAAAAGTTTCAATTTTGCACAATCAGAGGTAAACCCGCCTAATATTTTGTTGTCAAAAGCTTCCATTTTAAATTTCATGAACATCAGAGCTCGTTTGAGATATTAATTTAAACTTTCAATTTTGCTCAATTAGAGGAAAACCCACCTAAAATTTTGATGTCAAATGCTTTTATTTCAAATTGGAATCATTTGACATCAAAATATTAATTTAAAGTTTTCATTTTACACAATCAGAGGAAAACCCACCTAATATTGTAATGTCAAATGCTTCCATTTCAAATTTCATGAAGATCAGATCTCGTTAGAAATATTAATTTAAAATTTTAGTTTTGCTCAATCAGAGGAAAACCCACCAAATATTTTTATGTCAAATGCTTCTATTTTAAATTTCATGGAGATCTGAGCTCGTTTGAAATATTAATTTCAAGTTTCAATTTTACACAATCAGTGGAAAACCCACCTAATATTTTGATGTCAAATGCTTCCAATTTATATTTCATGAAGAACGGAGCTCGTTCGAAGTATTAATTTAAAGTTTTGATTTTGCTCAAATAGAGGAAAACCTAGCTAATATTTTGATGTCAAATGCTTCCATTTTAAATTTCATGAAGATCAGAGCTCGTATGAAATATTAATTTAAACTTTCAATTTTGCTCCCGTACTCAAAATGTGTCACAAATTTTTTTTAATTTTGCACAAACAGAGGTAAACCCACCTAATATTTTGATGTCAAATGCTTCCATTTTAAATTTCATGAACATCGTAGCTTGTTTGAAATATTAATTTAAACTTTCAATTTTTCTCAATCAGAGGAAAACCCACCTAATATTTTGATGTCAAATGCTTCTATTTTAAATTGGAAGCATTTGACATCAAAATACTAATTTAAAGTTTCAAATATTAATTTAAAGTTACAATTTTACACAATCAGAGGAAAACCCACCTAATATTTTTATGCCAAATGCTTCCATTTTAAATTTCGCAAAGATTGGATCTCGTTTGAAATATTAATTTAAAGTTTTAATTTTTCTCAATCAGAGGAAAACCCAGCTAATATTTTAATGTCAAATGCTTCTATTTTAAATTTCATGGAGATCCGAGCTCGTTTCAAATATTAATTTCATGTTTCAATTTTACACAATCAGTGGAAAACCCACCTAATATTTTAATGTCAAATGCTTCCAATTTAAATTTCATGAAGATCAGAGTTCATTTAAAATATTACTTTAAAGTTTCGATTTTGCTCAATCAAAGGAAAACCCGCCTAATATTTTGATGTGAAATGCTTCCATTTTAAATTTTACAAAGATCGGAGCTCATATGAAATATTAATTTAAACTTTCAATTTTGCTCCCAGACGTAAAATGTGTCACAAAAGAGTTTCAATTTTGCACAATAAGAGGTAAACCCACCTAACATTTTGATTCAAATGCTTCTATTTTAAATTTCACAGAGATCCGTGCTCATTTGAAATATTAATTTCAAGTTTCAATTTTACATAATCAGTTGAAAACCCACCTAATATTTTGATGTGAAATGCTTCTAATTTAAATTTCATGAAGATCAGAGCTCATTTTAAATATTAATTTAAAGTTTTGATTTTGCTAAATCAGAGGAAAACCCACCTAATTTTTGATGTCAAATGCTTCCATTTGAAATTTCACAAAGATCAGAGCTCGTATGAAATATTAATTTAAACTTTTAATTTCGCTCCCGGACGTAAAATGTGTCACAAAAAAGTTTCAATTTTGCACAATCAGAGGTAAACCCACCTAATATTTTGATGTCAAATGCTTCCATTTTAAATTTCATGAACATCGAAGCTCATTTGAAAATATTAATTTAAACTTTCAATTTTGCTCAATTAGAGGAAAACCCACCTAATATTTTGATGTCAAATGCTTCTATTTTAAATTGGAAGCATTTGACATCAAAATATTAATTTAAAGTTTCAAATATTAATTTAAAGTTTCATTTTTACACAATCAGAGGAAAACCCACCTAATATTTTAATGTCAAATGCTTTCGTTTTAAATTTTAGGAAGATTGGATCTCATTTGAAATATTAATTTAAAGTTTCAATTTTGATCAATCAGAGGAAAACCCACCTAATATTTTGATGTCAAATGCTTCTATTTTAAATTTCATGGAGATGCGAGCTCATTTGAAATATTATTTTCAAGTTTCAATTTTACACAATCAGTGGAAAACCCACCTAATATTTTGATGTCAAATGCTTCAATTTTAAATTTCACAAAGATCAGAGCTCGTTTGAAATATTAATTTAAAGTTTTGATTTTGCTCAATCAGAGGAAAACCCACCTGATATTTTGATTTCAAATGCTTCCATTTTAAATTTCACGAAGATTCAAGCTTGTATGAAATATTAATTTTAACTTTCAATTTTGCTCCCGGACGTAAAACGTGTCACAAAAGAGTTTTAATTTTGCACAATCAAAGGTCCCCAAAAACTTAGATATTGATCAATTCTTTCAATGGTTAATCACATTGCTAGCCCTCATTACCTTATATTTTCCAAAGATTATGATAAAGCTTTGAGTCATCCGCACAATCTTTCCCTTCATATTGAGGTCATGATCCATAGAACCCGTGTTAGGCGCGTGTTGATAGATGAGGGTGCTGGGCTTAATATTTGTTCTTTTTGTCTTTTGAAAAAATTTGGTTATTCTGAAGAAGTTATAGATACAAGAAAGAGAATTACTATCAAAGCCTATGATGAGGCAGAAAGAAGTTCCAAGGGGTTGGCTATCCTTCCTGTTAGGATTGGCCCTGTTCAAAAGGATATTTTATTTCAAATAGTTGATGCTGGACCCCTTGCATATAATATTTTACTTGGTAGGCCATGGATTCATGACATGAAAGTAGTGTCATCTACCTACCATCAATGTGTTAAGTTCCCCTACAATGGAATAGAGATTTGTATACCTGGGGATAACACTTTATCTGTTAATACAATTTCAGCAAGGGCTCATGTTCCCCTCAATAGAGAAGCAGAAGATTTTGATGCTACCTTAGCAAAGTGTAAAGACAAGTTTAAGACAATAGACCTTGGTATGGGGGGTATCAACTCAACTCCCTCATGATATTGCTAGTTTCACCTCAGTCTTATGGTAAACCTTCAAAAGAGATGAAGCCTTCCTCTTCAGCTATGACATTATTTGATAAGTTTGTAGAATCATCAGTGCCTATTCAAAATGAGAAAGAGGAAACATTTGTTAGAGACTGGATATATAGAGAAGAAAAGTACAAGCACAATGGGAATTTTGCTCCTTCTCCTAAAGCTTATGGAAGGGGATATACTTTTGTCAATAATATGGGCTATCCTGGGTATGGCCCTCTTAATCACAATTTTGATGCTAGGTCTGAACCTCTTGATCATGCTCAGTTTGGATGTAAGTCTAAGAAACCAGTTGGCCTAGGATTTGAAAAATGCAAAAAACATACCAATCCTCTCTTTGAGAAGTTGGAAAGTGATGATGAATCAGAGTATGAACCTAATTTCATAAATCAACAAGATATGTGTGAAGATTGGGTCCCTTCCACTACTCTCCTTTGGGGAGATTCAGATATTTCAGTCACCCATGCATCAGTTGCAACTTTAGAACAAGAATCAGATATTGAAGATCCTTTGAGAGAGCATCAAAGAATGAATCTTTCTCATTTAATAGAAAGAGAAAATGCTACTTTTGACGAAGCTAGACCTTCAACATCTCGATGTCCCAAGCCTTAATGGTGTAAGCATCCTAGTCATAGTTCAGATACAAGTTCTAATGAATTTGAATGGGACTCTTTTTTGGAGCCCTCTATAGTTGATAGAGATGTTGATGTTGTACACATTTATAGTTCTCAATTTGAGTTAGCTAATGAGTCATGTGTAGGATTAGAGGTTTTGAACCCACATGTTGCCTTAGTGCACAATTCTATGCTTGTTAGGATGAATCTTGGTTTGGGTAGCTTAGAGGGATACTTGACAGACTCTGACTCTTCAGTCACCAGTGATAATATCATCCATATTTATAGCCTTGAACCAGTCGTTGACTTGCCTCTTATTCATCTTGACCTTGTTGATTGGTCCCAATGCTATCAAAAACTTGAGCTTTTAACATTCCAAAATGATTATGAGATATCATGTTACCTAAATGCCATTGAACTCGTAGTCTCTTCCACCAATGAACTAGCTACTAGTATGACAGAGCTAGACATCAAGTACCTTAGTCAAAAGATAAAGAGAAAAGAAAATAAAAATAATAGGTGTTCTGATGGTGAAAACCACTGTGTGGCGGTGTTAGAACCAAAAAAAGTAAAAAGAAACAATGTATCCAAGGGTGAAAACCTTTCTGAGGCACCTAAGGATGAGGTATTTGATCATCTTCCCAGCTATTTTCAAGATTGATCTTTAGTGCTTATTGAGCCAACACAAGCAGTTAATTTGGGTACAAATGAGGCTCCCCAAATAGTGCACTTGGCTGATTCCTTGTCACCAACAAAAAAAGAAGCTTACACTAAGTTCTTACAGAGAAAGAAGATCAATTTTGCATGGACTTATTCAGATATGCCAAGGTTGGACATTAATCTTATTATGCATCACTTAACCATAGCTCCAAATGTCAAACCAGTTAAACAAAAATTGAGGAAAATGCATCCTCATATAGCTCTTCTAGTCAAAGCCGAATTAGAGAAGCTCCTTGGAGAAAAATTCATAAGAGCTATTGCTTATGTTGAATGGATATCAAATATTGTACCAGTTTCCAAACATGACAAATCCATTCGAGTTTGCATAGATTTTAGAGATCTTAATAAAGCATTCCCAAAGGATGAATTTCCACTCCCCAATATAGACATGATAGTGGATATGACCGCGGGTTATGAAATTTATTCTTTGATGGATGGTTTTTCTAGGTAAAATCAAATTAAGATAGCTCCTAAAGATCAAGAAAAGATTGCATTCACTTGTGCATGGGGAACCTATTGTTGGAACGCTATGCCTTTTGGATTAAAAAATGTAGGAGCTACCTATCAAAGAGCTATGACAACTATTTTTCATGATATGATGCATAAGAATATGGAAGACTATGTAGATGACACTTTGGCCAAGTCTAAACAAAGA
>MU225462.1:885249-898560 GCA_018584345.1 Thuja plicata
AGTGGTGGATTTTTGCCTCTTAATCATAGCCTTTGATTTTTGCCTCTTAATCTCAATCGTTCACTTTCCTTTAAAAGGAGACCTCTCCTTCTCATTTTGATATCATCTTTTTCATAGTATTGTTATGCTGCATGTTTGGAGAGCAATTTTGGAGGAGGATTTGAGCACTCAAGCTTGGATATTGCAACTTCTCTCTTCTTGTCTTCTTCTTCTTTCATTCATGGCTCCTCATGTAGATTAGATTCATGTTTATTTTCATAGATTAATCTTGCATTTGTATTTCCTTTCATAGATTTAGCCATGCATTTTTATCATTTAGATTAATTTCCTTTTATGCATTGTAATCATATAGAGTAGATTTCATTTTCATGCCTTTGAATCTCTCATTTCATTGTGTACTTGCATAGGCACTAACTAGGTCAATCTGAGGGCCTCCATTTCAAACCTTTGAACTCCATGACTAGAGAGCTATGGATCGATATTTGAGGCCTCATTCTTAAGAAACCTTGGATGGAATGATTCATAGAAGTGTGTCAACATTTATGCACACAAAACCCACCTAATATTTTGATGTCAAATGCTTTCACTTTAAATTTCATGAGCGTCGGAGCTCGTTTCAAATATTAATTTAAACTTTCAATTTTTCTCAATTAGAGGAAAACCCACCTAATATTTTGATGTCAAATGCTTCTATTTTAAATTGGAAGCATTTGACATCAAAATATTAATTTAAAGTTTCATTTTTATACAATATGAGGAAAACCCACCTAATATTTTAATTCCAAATGCTTCCATTTTAAAATTCACGATGATCGAATCCCATTAGAAATATTAATTGAAAGTTTTAATTTTTCTCAATCAGCGGAAAACCCACCTAATATTTTGATGTCAAATGCTTCTATTTTAAATTTCACAGAGATCTGAGCTTGTTTGAAATATCAATTTCAAGTTTCAATTTTACACAATCAGTGGTAAACCTACCTAATATTTTGATGTCAAATGCTTCCAATTTAAATTTCATGAAGATCGGAGCTCATTTGAAATATTAATTTAAAGTTTTGATTTTGATCAATCAGAGGAAAACCCACCTAATATTTTGATGTCAAATGCTTCCATTTTAAATTTCACAAATATCAGAGCTAGTATGAAATATTAATTTAAACTTTCAATTTTTCTCCCGGATGTAAAACATGTCACAAAAAAGTTTCAATTTTGCAAAATCATAGGTAAACCCACTTAATATTTTGATGTTAAATGCTTCCATTTTAAATTTCATGAACATCAGAGCTCGTTTGAAATATTAATTTAAACTTTGAATTTTGCTCAATTAGAGGAAAACCCACCTAATATTTTGATGTCAAATGCTTCTATTTTAAATTGGAAGCATTCGACATCAAAATATTAATTTAAAGTTTCAAAAATTAATTTAAAGTTTCAATTTTGCTCAATTAGAGGAAAACCCACCGAATATTTTGATGTCAAATGCTTCTATTTTAAATTTCTTGGAGATTTGAGCTCATTTGAAATACTAATTTAAAGTTTCAATTTTACACAATCAGTGGAAAACCCACCTCATATTTTGATGTCAAATGCTTCAAATTTAAATTTCACGAAGATCGGAGATCATTTTAAATATTAATTTAAAGTTTTGATTTTGCTCAATCAGACGAAAACCCACCTAATATTTTGATGTCAAATGTTTCCATTTTAAATTTAACGAAGATCAGAGCTCGTATGAAATATTAATTTAAACTTTCAATTTTTCTACCAGATGTAAAACGTGTCACAAAAAAGTTTCAATTTTGCACAATCAAAGGTAACCCCACCTAATATTTTGATGTCAAATGCTTCCATTTTAAATTTCATGAACATCCCAGCTCATTTGAAATATTAATTTAAACTTTCAATTTTGCTCAATTAGAGGAAAACCCACCTTATATTTTGATTTCAAATGCTTCTATTTTAAATTGGAAGCATTTCACATCAAAATATTAATTTAAAGTTTCAAATATTAATTTAAATTTTCAGTTTTACATAATCAGAAGAAAACCCACCTAATATTTTAATGTCAAATGCTTCCATTTTAAATTTCATGAAGATCAAATCACGTTTGAAATATTAATTTAAAATTTCAATTTTGCTCAATCAGAGGGATTCTGAAGTAACTTGCATTGGGTGTATGACCATACCAAAGCTCATAGGGTTTCTTCTTTGTGTCCTTCAATTGTACTTTATTTAGTTTATAGACAACAGTACTGACAACTTCCCTCCAAAATGTTTGAGTGATGCTTTTCTCAATCATTAGTGTTCTTGCACAGTCAACAATTGATCTTTGGTAGTCAATGTTATATATTGAAGGATGATAGAAATGAAAAACTCAAATGCTTCTATTTTAAATTTCATAGAGATTCAAGCTCGTTTGAAATATTTATTTCAAGTTTCAATTTTACACAATCACTGGAAAACCCACCTAATATTTTCATGTCAAATGCTTCCAATTTAAATTTTACGAAGATCGGAGCTCATTTGAAATATTAAATTAAAGTTTGGATTTTTCTCAATTAGAGGAAAACCTACCTAATATTTTGATGTAAAATGCTTCCTTTTTAACTTTTTCGAAGATCAGAGCTCCTATGAAATATTAATTTAATCTTTCAATTTTTCTCCCGGACGTAAAACGTGTCACAAAGAGTTTCAATTTTGCACAATCAGAGGTAAACCCACCTAATATTTTGATGTCAAATGCTTCCATTTTAAATTTGATGAACATCAGAGCTCATTTGAAATATTAATTTAAAATTTCAATTTTAGTCAATGAGAGGAAAACCAACATAATATTTTGATGTCAAATGCTTTTATTTTAAATTGGAAGCATTTGACATCAAAATATTAATTTAAAGTTTTAGTTTTACACAATCAGAGGAAAACCCACCTAATATTTTAATATCAAATGCTTCCATTTTAAATTTCACAAAGATCAGATCTCATTAGAAATATTAATTTAAAGTTTCAATTTTGCTCAATCAGTGGAAACCCCAACTAATATTTTGATGTCAAATGCTTCTATTTTAAATTTCACAAAGATCCGAGCTCGTTTGAAATATTAATTTCAAATTTCAATTTTACATAATCAGTTGAAAACCCAATTAATATTTTGATGTCAAATACTTCTAATTTCAATTTCACAAAGATCGGAGCTCATTTGAAATATTAATTTAAAGTTTTGATTTTGCCCAGTCAGAGGAAAACCCATCTAAAATTTTGATGTCAAATGCTTCCATTTTAAATTTCACAAATTTCAGAGCTCATAAGAAATATTAATTTAAACTTTCAATTTTGATCTTGGACATAAAATGTGTCACAAAAAAGTTTCAATTTTGCACAATCAGAGGTAAACCCACCTAATATTTTTATGTCAAATGCTTCCATTTTAAATTTCATGAACATTGGAGCTCATTTGAAATATTAATTTAAACTTTCAATTTTGCTCAATTAGAGGAAAACCCACCTAATATTTTTATATCAAATGCTTCTATTTTAAATTGGAAGCATTTGACATAAAAAATATTAATTTAAAGTTTCAAATATTAATTTAAATTTTCAATTTTAGACAATCAGAGGAAAACCCACCTAATATTTTAATGTCAAATGCTTCCATTTTAAATTTCACGAAGATCAGATCTCGTTTGAAATATTAATTTAAAGTTTCAATTTTACTCAATCAGAGGAAAACCCACGTAATATTTCGGTGTCAAATGCTTATATTTTAAATTTCATAGAGATCCAATCTCTTTTGAAATATTAATTTCAAGTTTCAATTTTACACAATCAGTGGAGTTCCCACCTAATATTTTGATGTCAAATGCTTCCAATTTAAATTTCATGAAGATCAGAGCTCGTTTGAAATATTAATTTAAAGTTTTGATTTTGCTCAATCAGAGGAAAACCCTCCTAATATTTTGATGTCAAATGCTTCCATTTTAAATTTCACGAAGATCAGAGCTCATATGAAATATTAATTTAAACTTTCAATTTTGCTCTCGGACGTAAAACGTGTCACAAAAAAGTTTCAATTTTGCACAATCAGAGGTAAACCCAACTAATATTTTGATGTCAAATACTTCCATTTTAAATTTCATGAACATCGAAGCTCATTTGAAATATTAATTTAAACTTTTAATTTTGCTCAATTAGAGGAAAACCCACCTAATATTTTGATGTCAAATGCTTCTATTTTAAATTGGAAGCTTTTGACATCAAAATATTAATTTAAAGTTTCAAATATTAATTTAAAGTTTCAAATGTTAATTTAAAGTTTCAATTTTACACAATTAGAGGAAAACCTAGCTAATATTTTAACGCCAAATGCTTCCATTTGAAATTTCATGAAGATCAGATCTCGTTTGAAATATTAATTTAAAGTTTCAATTTTGCTCAATCAGAGGAAAACCCACCTAATATTTTGATGTAAAATGCTTCTATTTTAAAGTTCATGGAGATCCGAGCTTGTTTGAAATATTAATTTCAAGTTTCAATTTTACACAATCAGTGGAAAACCCACCTAATATTTTGATGTCAAATTCTTCCAATTTAAATTTTATGAAGATCAGAACTCGTTTGAAATAATAATTCAAAGTTTTGATTTTGCTCAATCAGAGGAAAACTCACCTAATATTTTGATGTTAAATGCTTCCATTTTAAATTTCATGAAGATCGGAGCTCGTATGAAATATTAATTTAAACTTTCAATTTTTTTCCCGGACGTAAAACATGTCAAAAAAATAGTTTCAATTTTGCACAATCAGAGGTAAACACACCTAATATTTTAATTTCAAATGCTTCCATTTTAAATTTCATGAACATCAGAGCTCGTTTGAAATACTAATTTAAAACTTTCAATTTTGCTCAATTAGAGGAAAACCCACCTAATATTTTGATGTCAAATGTTTCTATTTTAAATTGGAAGCATTTGACATCAAAATATTAATTTAAAGTTTCAGTTTTACACAATCAGAGGAAAACCCACCTAATATTTTAATGTCAAATGCTTCCATTTTAAATTTCACAAACATCGAATCTCGTTAGAAATATTAATTTAAAGATTCAATTTTTCTCAATCAGAGGAAAACCCAGCTAATATTTTGATGTCAAATGCTTCTATTTTAAATTTCATGGAGATCTGAGCTCATTTAAAATATTAATTTCAAGTTTCAATTTAAGACAATTAGTGGAAAACCCACCTAATATTTTCATGTCAAATGCTTCCAATTTAAATTTCATGAAGATCAGAGCTCGTTTGAAATATAAATTTAAAGTTTGAATTTTTCTCAATGAGAGGAAAACCCACCTAATATTTTGATGTCAAATGCTTCCATTTTAAATTTCATGAAGATCGGAGCTCGTATGAAATATTAATTTGAACTTTCAATTTTGCTCCTTGACGTAAAATGTGTCACAAAATTTTTTAATTTTTAACAATCAGTGGTAAACCTACCTAATATTTTGATGTCAAATGCTTCCATTTTAAATTTCACCGACATCGGAGCTCGTTTGAAATATTAATTTAAACTTTCAATTTTTATCAATTAGAGGATAACCCACCTAATATTTTGATATCAAATGCTTCTATTTTAAATTAGAAGCATTTGACATCAAAATATTAAATTAGAGTTTCAAATATTAATTTAAAGTTTCAATTTTACACAATCA
Source organism: Thuja plicata (assembly GCA_018584345.1). NCBI lineage: Eukaryota > Viridiplantae > Streptophyta > Pinopsida > Cupressales > Cupressaceae > Thuja > Thuja plicata. The sequence continues at coordinate 890,959 of MU225462.1, forward strand.
GAGCAAAACCCACCTAATATTTTAATGTCAAATGCTTCCATTTTAAATTTCATGAAGATCAGATCTCGCTTGAAATATTAATTTAAAGTTTCAATTTTGCTCAATCAGAGGAAAACCCACCTAATATTTTGATGTCAAATGCTTCTATTTTAAATTTGACGGAGATCCGAGCTTGTTTGAAATATTAATTTCAAGTTTCAATTTTACACAATCTGTGGAAAACCCACCTAATATTTTGATTTCAAATGCTTCCAATTTCAATTTCACAAAGATCAGAGCTCATTTAAAATATTAATTTAATGTTTCAATTTCACTAAGGTCGGAGGTCGTATGAAATATTAATTTAAACTTTCAATTTTGCTCCCGGATGTAAAAAGTGTCACAAAAAAGTTACAATTTTGCACAATTAGAGGTAAACTCACCTAATATTTTGATGTCAAATACTTCCATTTTAAATTTCATGAACATCGGAGCTCGTTTAAAATCTTAATTTAAACTTTCAATTTTGCTCAATTAGAGGAAAACCCACCTAATATTTTGATGTCAAATGCTTCTATTTTAAATTGGAAGCATTTGACATCAAAATATTAAATTAAAGTTTCAAATATTAATTTAAAGTTTTAGTTTTACACAATTAGAGGAAAACCCACCTAATATTTTAATGTCAAATGCTTCCATTTTAAATTTCACGAAGATCGGATCTTGTTTGAAATATTAATTAAAAGTTTTAATTTTGATCAATCAAAGAAAAACCCACCTAATATTTTGATGTCAAATGCTTCTATTTTAAATTTCATGGAGGTCTGCGCTAGTTTGAAATATTAATTTCAAGTTTCAATTTTAGACAATCAGTGGAAAACCCACCTAATATTTTGATGTCAAATGCTTCAAATTTAAATTTTACAAAGATCAGAGCTCGTTTGAAATATTAATTTAAAGTTTTGGTTTTGCTCAATTAGAGGAAAACCCACCTAATATTTTGATTTCATATGCTTCCATTTTAAATTTCACGAAGATCAGATCTCATATGAAATATTAATTTAAACTTTGAATTTTGCTCCCAGATGTAAAACGTGTCACAGAAGAGTTTCAATTTTGCACAATCAAAAGTAAACCCACCTAATATTTTGTTGTCAAATGCTTCCATTTTAAATTTCATGAACATCAGATCTCGTTTGAAATATGAATTTAAACTTTCATTTTTTCTGAATTAGAGGAAAACCCACCTAATATTTTGATGTTAAATGCTTCTATTTTAAATTGGAAGCATTTGACATCAAAATATTAATTTAAAGTTTCAAATATTAATTTAAAGTCTCTTTTTTACACAATATGAGGAAACCCCACCTAACATTTTAATGTCAAATGCTTCCATTTTAAATTTCACAAAGATCGAATCTCATTAGAAATATTAATTTAAAGTTTCAATTTTTCTCAATCAGAGGAAAACCCACCTAATATTTTGATGTCAAATGCTTCCATTTTAAATTTCAAAAAGATCAGAGCTCGTATGAAATATTAATTTAAACTTTCAATTTTTCTCCCGGACGTAAAACGTGTCACAAAAAAGTTTCAATTTTGCACAATCACAGCTAAACCCACCTAATATTTTGATGTCAAATACTTCCATTTTAAATTTCATGAACATCGGAGCTCATTTGAAATATTAATTTAAAATTTCAATTTTTCTCAATTAGAGGAAAACCCACCTAACATTTTGATGTCAAATGCTTCTATTTTAAATTGGAAGCATTCGACATCAAAATATTAATTTAAAGTTTCAATTTTACACAATCAAAGGTAAACCCACATCATATTTAAATGTCAAATGCATTTTAAATTTTACGAAGATCAGAACTCATTTGAAATATTAATTTAAAGTTTCAATTTTTCTCAATCAAAGGAAAACCCACCTAATATTTTGATGTCAAATGCTTCTATTTTAAATTTCATTAAGATTTGAGCTCATTTGAAATATTAATTTCAAGTTTCAATTTTACACAATCAGTGGAAAACCCACCTAATATTTTGATGTCAAATGTTTCCAATTTAAATTTCATGAAGATCGGAGCTCATTTGAAATATTAATTTAAAGTTTTGATTTAGCTCAATTAGGGGAAAATCCACCTAGTATTTTGATGTCAAATGCTTCCATTTTAAATTTCACAAAGATCGGAGCTCGTATGAAATATTAATTTAAACTTTCAATTTTTCTCCCAGATGTAAAATGTGTCACAAAAAAGTTTCAATTTTCCACAATCAGAGTTAAACCCCCCTAATATTTTGATTTCAAATGCTTCCATTTTAAATTTCATGAACATCTGAGCTCGTTTAAAATATTAATTTAAACTTTCAATTTTGCTCAATTAGAGGAAAGCGCACCTTATATTTTGATGTCAAATGCTTCTATTTTAAATTGGAAGCATTTGACATCAAAATATTAATTTAAAGTTTCAGTTTTACACAATCAGAGGAAAACCCACCTAATATTTTAATGTCAAATGCTTCCATTTTAAATTTCATGAAGATCGGATCTCGTTTGAAATATTAATTTAAAGTTTCAATTTTGCTCAATCAGAGGAAAACCCACCTAATATTTTGATGTCAAATGCTTTTATTTTAAATTTCACAGAGATCTGAGCTCGTTTGAAATATTAATTTCATGTTTCAATTTTACACAATCACTGGAAAACCCACCTAATATTTTGATGTCAAATGCTTCCAATTTAAATTTCACAAAGATCGGAGCTCATTTGAAATATTAATTTAAAGTTTTGATTTTTCTCAATCAAAGGAAAACCTACCTAATATTTTGATGTCAAATGCTTCCTTTTTAAATTTCTCAAAGATCAGAGCTCCTATGAAATATTAATTTAAACTTTCAATTTTGCTCCCGAACGTAAAACATGTCAGAAAAAAATTTCAATTTTGCACAATCAGAGGTAAACCCACCTAATATTTTGATGTCAAATGCTTCCATTTTAAATTTCATGAACATCAGAGCTCGTTTGAAATATTAATTTAAAATTTCAATTTTGCTCAATGAGAGGAAAACCAACGTAATATTTTGATGTCAAATGCTTTTATTTTAAGTTGGAAGCATTTGAAATCAAAATATTAATTTAAAGTTTGAGTTTTACACAATCAATGGAAAACCCACCTAATATTTTAATATCAAATGCTTCCATTTTAAATTTCACGAAGATCAGATCTCATTAGAAATATTAATTTAAAGTTTTAATTTTTCTCAATCAGTGGAAACGCCACCTAATATTTTGATTTCAAATGCTTCTATTTTAAATTTTATAGAGATCTGAGCTTGTTTGAAATATTAATTTCAAGTTTCAATTTTACACAATCAGTTGAAAACCCACCTAATATTTTGATGTCAAATGCTTCCAATTTCAATTTCACAAAGATCGGAGCTCGTTTGAAATATTAATTTAAAGTTTTGATTTTACTCAATCAGAGGAAAACCCATCTAAAATTTTGATGTCTAATGCTTCCATTTTTAATTTCACGAAGATTGGAGCTCGTACGAAATATTAATTTAAACTTTCAAGTTTGATCCTTGACGTAAAACGTGTCACAAAAAATTTTCAATTTTGCACAGTCAGAGGTAAACCCACCTAATATTTTGATGTCAAATGTTTCCATTTTAAATTTCATGAACATCAGAGCTCATTTGAAATATTAATTTAAACTTTCAATTTTGCTCAATTAGAGGAAAACCCACCTAATATTTTGATGTCATATGCTTCTATTTTAAATTGGAAGCATTTGACATCAAAATATTAATTTAAAGTTTCAAATATTAATTTAAAGTTACAGTTTTACACAATTAGAGGAAAACCCACCTAATATTTTAATGTCAAATGCTTCCATTTTAAATTTCATGAAGATCAGATCTCGTTAGAAATATTAATTTAAAGATACAATTTTGCTCAATCAGAAGAAAAAATAGCTAATATTTTAGTGTCAAATGCTTCTATTTTAAATTTCACGAAGATCCGAGCTCGTTTGAAATATTAATTTCAAGTTTCAATTTTAGACAATCAGTGGAAAACCCACCTAATATTTTGATGTCAAATGCTTCCAATTTAAATTTCATGAAGATTGGAGCTCGTTTCAAATATTAGTTTAAAGTTTTGATTTTGCTCAATCAGAGGAAAACACACCTAATATTTTGATGTCAAATGCTTCCATTTTAAATTTCATGATGATCAGAGCTTGTATGAAATACTAATTTAAACTTTCAATTTTGCTCCCAGACGTAAAACGTATCACAAAAAAGTTTCAATTTTGCACAATCAGTGGTAAACCCACCTACTATTTTGATGTCAAATGCTTCCATTTTAAATTTCACGAACATCGGAGCTTGTTTCAAATATTGATTTAAACTTTCAATTTTTCTCAATTAGAGGAAAACCCACCTAATATTTTGATGTCAAATGCTTCTATTTTAAATTAGAAGCATTTGACATCAAAATATTAATTTAAAGTTTCAAATATTAATTTAAAGTTTCAGTTTTACACAATCAGAGGAAAACCCACCTAATATTTTAATTTCAACTACTTCCATTTTAAATTTCACGAAGATCAGATCTTGTTTGAAATATTAATTTAAAGTTTCAAATATTCTCAATCAGAGGAAAACCCACCTAATATTTTGATGTCAAATGCTTCAATTTTAAATTTCACAGAGATCCGAGCTTGTTTGAAATATTAATTTCAAGTTTCAATTTTACACAATCACTAAAAAACCCACCTAATATTTTGATGTCAAATGCTTCCAATTTAAATTTCACGAAGATCGCAGCTCATTTAAAATATTAATTTAAAGTTTCAATTTTTCTCAATCAGAGGAAAATCGACGTAATATTTTGATGTCAAATGCTTCCATTTTAAATTTCACTAAGGTAGGAGGGCGTATGAAATATTAATTTAAACTCTTAATTTTGCTCCTAGACGTAAAACGTGTCACAAAAAAGTTTCAATTTTGCACAATCAGAGGTAAACCCACCTAATATTTTGATGTCAAATGCTTCCATTTTCAATTTCATGAACATCGAAGCTCGTATGAAATCTTAATTTAAACTTTCAATTGTGCCCAATTAGAGGAAAACCCACCTAATATTTTGATGTCAAATACTTCTTATTTAAATTGGAAGCATTTGACATTAAAATATTAATTTAAAGTTTCAGTTTTACACAATCAGAGGAAAACCCACCTAATATTTAATGTCAAATGCTTCCATTTTAAATTTCATGAAGATCGGATCTCGTTAGAAATATTAATTTAAAGTTTCAATTTTCCTCATTCAGAGGAAAACCCACCTAATATTTTGATGTCAAATGCTTCTATCTTAAATTGGAATCATTTGACATCAAAATATTAATTTAAAGTTTCAAATATTAATTTAAAGTTTTTTTTTTACAGAATCAGAGGAAAACCACGTTATATTTTAATGTCAAATGCTTCCATTTTAAATTTCAGGAAGATCGAATCTCGTTTGAAATATTAATTTAAAGTTTCAATTTTGCTCAGTTAGAGGAAAACCCACCTAATATTTTGATGTCAAATGCTTCTATTTTAAATTTCATGGATATCTGAGCTTGTTTGAAATATTAATTTGAAGTTTCAATTTTACACAATCAGTGGAAAACCCACCTAATATTTTGATGTCAAATGCTTCCAATTTAAATTTCATGAAGATCGGAGCCTGTTTGAAATGTTAATTTAAAGTTTCAATTTTTTTGAATCAGAGGAAAACCCATCTAATATTTTGATGTCAAATGCTTCCATTTTGAATTTCACAAAGATCAGAGTGCGTTTGAAATGTTAATTTAAACTTTCACTTTTGCTCCCGGACGTAAAACGTGTCACAAAAAAGTTTCAATTTTGCCCAATCATAGGTAAACCCACCTAATATTTTAATGTCAAATGCTTCCATTTTAAATTTCATGAACATCTGAGCTCGTTTGAAATATTAATTTAAACTTTCAATTTTGCTCAATCAGAGGAAAACCCACCTAATATTTTGATGTCAAATGCTTCTATTTTAAATTAGAAGCATTTCACATCAAAAAATTAATTTAAAGTTTCAAATATTAATTTAAAGTTTCAGTTTTACACAATCAGAGGAAAACCCACCTAATATTTTAATGTCAAATGCTTCCATTTTAAATTTCACAAAAATCAGATCTCATTTGAAATATTAATTTAAAGTTTCAATTTTGCTTAATTTGAGGAAAACCCACCTAATATTTATATGTCAAATGCCTCTATTTTAAATTTCATGGAGATCCGAGCTTGTTTGAAATATTAATTTCAAGTTTCAATTTTACACAATCAGTGGAAAACCCAGCTAATATTTTGATGTCAAATGCTTCCAAATTAAATTTCAAGAAGATTGGAGCTCATTTGAAATATTAATTTAAAGTTTCAATTTTTCTCAATCAGAGGAAAACCCACCTATTATATTGATATCAAATGCTTCCATGTTAAATTTCAGGAAGATCAGAGTTCGTTTGAAATATTAATTTTAACTTTCAATTTTGGTCCTGGACATAAAATGTGTCACAAAAAAGTTTCAATTTTGCACAATCAGAGGTAAACCCACCTAATATTTTGATATCAAATGCTTCCATTTTCAATTTCACAAACATCAGAGCTTGTTTGAAATATTAATTTAAACTTTCAATTTTGCTGAATCAGAGGAAAACCCACCAAATATTTTGATGTCAAATGCTTCTGTTTTAAATTGGAAGCATTTGACATCATAATATTAATTTAAAGTTTCAAATATTAATTTTATCTTTTAGTTTTACACAATCAGAGGAAAACCTACCTAATATTTTAATGTCAAATTCTTCCATTTTAAATTTCACGAAGATCAGATCTCGTTTGAAATATTAATTTAAAGTTTCAATTTTGCTCAATCAGAGGAAAACCCACCTAATATTTTGATGTCAAATGCTTCTATTTTAAAACTCATGGAGAACTAAGCTCGTTTCTGTGTGTGTGTATTTGGGTACCTGTTAGATCAACACAAACACTTCAATAAATCATTATATTAGCAACATGGGGTTAGTGAAAAACATGAAAAGCATGGGAAACCCGCTAAAATTGATCTATTGCCTTCTAACCTAGGAGGAGTGTGACCAACAACATATCAGCCCTCAGAATATGTTGGTGAATCAGTGACCAATACAACCTAGCATGAAGGATTTGAATTGAAACAAACTAAATGATGAAATAAGCATGCATTTAGACTATAAAAGATGAAATAGCACTAACAAATAGTATATAATGAAATAGCATGTAATCCTAGCATGAAAATGTCAGCATAAAAATGCAATTTTGATCTCTAATGAAGGCTTATTTGCTCTCAAAATAGGCTTCTATTTATAGAAGAATGGGAGAGAGAGGGGGGGTACAAGGTTCATTTATGAGCTAGGAGGCCCAATAAATTAATATGTAAGAGCCATTAATGCCTAGGGCATTAATAAGGCATGGGAGAGACATGGGCTTAAGGAATCTTCATTAATGAAGGCATTAATGAGGCATGTGGGGGTGTAAGAGGAAGGCTTGAGAAAGTG
>MU225462.1:902791-929185 GCA_018584345.1 Thuja plicata
TTAATTATTAAAACAATTAAATTGCTTTTTAATAATTAGGGGACTATAGCCATTTTAATTAAATTAATAGGCTAGGGGAATGGGTTGGATTTGCAAGTGATATTTGATTTAGAGATTTATTTAATTCCTTTATAATTAAATACTATAGCCATGTTTGATTTTGATTTGATCTGATTGGTCGATATTGATTTGAATTGTATGGCTAYAATAGATAATATAAATCAGTGATTAAAAATCACCTAGGACATTAAATTGATTAAAAGAATTATGCCAAGCAGTAACAGGGTCGTTTGGACATAACTCGAGGGTATGATCACACTTAGGGAAAACAGGGTCCATGGTTGCGACAGACCAAATTCAGGTGGTTACAGTTTCAAATATTAATTTCAAGTTTCAATTTTACACAATCATTGGAAAACCCACCTAATATTTTGAAGTAAAATGCTTCCAATTTAAATTTCACGAAGATCAGAGCTCATTTGAAATATTAATTTAAAGCTTCAATTTTGTTCAATTAGAGGACAACCCACCTAATATTTTGATGTTAAATGCTTCCATTTTAAATTGACGAAGATCAGAGCTCCTTTGAAATATTAATTTAAAATTTTAATTTTTCTCCCAAATGTAAAACGTGTCTCAAAAAAGTTTAAATTTTGCACAATCAGAGGTAAAACCATCTAATATTTTGATGTCAAATGCTTCTATTTTAAATTGGAATCATTTGACATCAAAATATTAATTTAAATTTTAAAATATTAATTTAAAGTTTCAGTTTTACACAATCAGAGGAAAAGCCACTTAATATTTTAATGTCAAATGCATCCATTTTAAATTTCATGAAGATCGGATCTCGTTTGAAATATTAATTTAAAGTTGCAATTTTTCTCAATCAAGGGAAAACCCACCTAATATTTTGATATCAAATGCTTCTATTTTAAATTTTATGAAGATCTAAGCTCGTTTGAAATATTAATTTCAAGTTTCAATTTTACACAATCAGTGGAAAACCCACCTAATATTTTGATGTCAAATGCTTCGAATTTAAATTTCACGAAGATAGGAGGTCGTTTGAAATATTAATTTAAAGTTTCAATTTTTCTTAATTAGAGGAAAACCCACCTAATATTTTGATGTCAAATTCTTCCATTTTAAATTTGACAAAGATCGAAGCTCGTTTGAAATATTAATGTAAAGTTTCAATTTTTCTCTCGGACGTAAAATGTGTCACAAAAAAGTTTCAATTTTGCACAATCAGAGGTAAACCCACCTAATATTTTAATGGGAAATGCTCCCATTTTAAATTTCATGAACATCAGAGCTCGTTTTAAATTTTAATTTAAAATTTCAATTTTGCTCAATCAGAGGAAAACCCACCTAATATTTTAATGTCAAATATTTCTATTTTAAATTGGAAGCATTTATCATCAAAATATTAATTTAAATTTTCAAATATTAATTTAAAGTTTTAGTTTTACACAATCAGAGGAAAACCCACCTAATATTTTAATGTCAGATGCTTCCATTTTAAATTTCATGAAGATCGGATCTCATTTGAAATATTAATTTAAAGTTTCAATTTTGCTCAATCGGAGGAAAACCCACCTAATATTTTGATGTCAAATGCTTCTATTTTAAATTTGATGGAGATCCGAGCTCCGTTGAAATATTAATTTCAAGTTTCAATTTTACACAATGAGTGAAAAACTCTTCTAATATTTTGATTTCAAATGCTTCCAATTTAAATTTCACAAAGATCATAGCTCATTTGAAATATTAATTTAAAGTTTCAATTTTGTTCAATCAGAGGAAAACCCAACTAAATTTTTTATGTCAAATGCTTCCATTTTAAATTTGACAAAGATCGGAGCTCATTACAAATATTAATTTAAACTTTCAATTTTTCTCCCGGATGTAAAACGTGTTACAAAAATCCTATATGGTGTTCTCAATACTTGTTCAACTCCTGGCACAATGTCTATGTGAAAATCCACTACTCTAGGTGGAGGCATACCAGGGAGCTCTAAAGGAAATACATTTGCAAACTCCTGTAGGATAGGAAGATCATTAAGGGATGGATCCCACTCTGAATCCTCCTCTCTGTCACTAATGATGATAGCAAATAGCTGACATCCCTTTTGCATGCACTGCCAAAGCTGCATAGTGTAAATAATGTGAAGAGTTATGGGTCTCTACACTCTAAAGATCACCCTAGGAATACCGTGCTCATCCACACATTCTACCCTCTTCTGACAATAATCCATCTTGGCACTATGGGTATAAATCCAATTCATGCCAAGGACCACATCATATGAACCTAGAGGGGTAATGCATAAATCAGAGGTCATGGCTATGTCTCCAATCTAAATTTGACAATTTCAGACCATGGAACTAACTGACACCCTGGCTCTTGAGGCTAACTCTACCTCCCAACTAACATCATGTCTAACTTCCACTAGCCCACAATGCTCCACTACATATGGGGATATAATGGACTTAGTAGCTTCAGTATCAAATAAAATAATAACCATACTACCTCATATCATACCTGCGGCCTCAATAATTGTAGCCTGATGCTCAGCCCAGCGGTTATCAACCATTACAAAAACTCTATGGGATCTACCCATGTCTCCAACTGTAGGCTCTAAAGTAGCTCCTCTCTAAACACCAAGTGACTATCCCTATGGGAACTCTCTCGCTATATGACCCATGCCGCTGCAAGTGTAACATGGTCCTCTAGTCTGAATCTGTACTCCCTATGATCTAGACTACTGTGGTCCTCCGGTCCTACTGGAATTACTTTAACCACCCCTAGAGGACTGTTGAGTTGTAGCTGGCTGTGCTTTGGGGTCTATGTCCTCTGATCCTATCTAGGACCCTGAGACTGCCATTGTTTGGGCTTAGAGCCCTGATAACCCTGTGAAGGCCTCCATCTAGAATCCTGCTGAGATCTCTGCTGCTGAGACTGTTGACCCTTAAAGGATCCTGCTGAGTGATTCTATTTCCCTTTCAAACGGGGTCTCTACTGTCCTGACTACTGAGAAGAGGGGTTTTAGTGCTGATACCGATGCTGTGACTCCTGTCTAGCAAGGATATCCTCAACTACAAGTGTCATCTCAACTGTCACTTTGAATGTGGTAGGAAAGGCTAGGCATACTATACCCTAAAGAGACATATTGAGTCCCTTAATGAAATGATGGATACGCAATTTCTCATCCTTCATGTAATCAACATATGGAAGGAGCTTGAGAAACTGACCCTCATACTAGGTCACTATGAGACCTCTCTATTAGAGATCATGGAACTCCTCTATCTTTCTTTGTTTGAAATGCTTAGAGAAGTATATCTCTCAGAAGTGGGCCACAAAAGTCTCCCAAGTGAGTGTGTCAATACTCACCCCACCTATGGATTCCTCCTACTCCCACCAAGTGGAGGCTTTCTCTTGAAGGAGATGGACTACAAGTCATGCCTTTAGATTACTCCCATATGGGTACAATCCAAAGCATCATCATAATCTCTGTAATTGGGCCTCTGCTATTGACCCATCAGTGGATCATAAAAATAAGGGTGGCTGGAGTCACAATAACTCTCAGATCTCATCTACAACCTCTATATGAGGTCTCTCTCTGGCACGTATCTCATGTTTGCATGGTAATACAATCTGATGAACCAACTCACCCTCATGATCACCATGACACTCAACAGACCTGGGTTGGGTACTCCTACTCCTTTCTCTACTAACTTCTTTATCATCTTCTGGAATCTATGCTTCCCCTTCAGGAATCTACTACTGGGTTATGGGTGATAGCCTCTATTGAATTACCCCAATCAGATTCTCGAGGACATATAGAATATCCTAGTTAGGGTTCTAAGGTGGTAGAGGTGGTGGTGGTGGAGCTGGTGGTGGTGGAGGTACATCCACCCGTTCTGCCTCAACATGGGGATCTCTACGACCTTTGCCCCGTTGGCCAGCTCGTGTGATAGCAGACATCCTACACAATAATTTAAGTTTGAAATGCGTTGTAACATAATGGGTTTAGGTTCCTAGTGTGGAAACATGGCTGTGATACCAAAATGTCGTGCCCAAAATTAGGGCAAAACACACTAACAATTTTTTTTCTTTACACAAGTACATACAACTATATTGACACGACTGATATTGAAAGTGTTGTGGGAAGGTCATGACATGGTGAGGTTAGTATTTGAGTTGCAAGGTATATTCATACATTAATCTAGGGTCTCGTCACATATGAAAGTAGAGTCGATGTATCAAATTGTTATACGGATTAGAGATCTTAAGTTCTGGGTGTTATAGGAACACTTGGGTCAAGTTGAATTAACTATCATTTTATGTTTACAAATGTATAATATCATGATGGTAAATAATTGTTAATAACATATGTAGAATTAGGTTGACCTAGAAATTGCTTTAATTTGTAAACTTGATTACAACTTTATCCATTTAAATCTACTACAAACTACACTTCAACATTAAACTACTTATGACATTACTAATAACCTTTAGCCATGATCCTAGGTCAAAATCAATTTTACCAGATAAAAATTGTTCCAATCCTAAGCATTTGAAATCTATTTAATTAGCCCTATCTACATCTCATCTATAAACAAATCCTGATGTAATTATTTTACACACATTAGTTTTCCTAACTTCTTGAATTAAGTTCCCACAACGCAATAAGTTTATCCCAGTATAACACTAAAGATTGCATTAATATTTCCTAAATGATCTATCAAAGTTTTGAAAATTAATTGATGACAATAATAATTAACTTCACCACTTTTATTTGGAAGAAAATCCTAACTACATTTAATCATACATTATTTAAATAAGAAAAAGAAATTAAATTAGTTACAAGAAATAACCTTTCTCAACTATCCTTGAAAACCACTTAATCATATATAATAAAATAACAACTACTATGAAAACCAATTAAATTCTACCCTTTTTTTTAAAAGAACATACATGGAACATTTACCAGTCATCATAATTAAAAATTTAATAACAAACTAACTATACTAAAAACAATTACTAATTAAAACTAATGATCAAAATCTAATCTAATAATTAAACTATACCATTTAAATAAAAAGCATATCTATAAATAAATTTACAATTTAAAATAAAACAAAAAAGAAAGTACATTTAATTAACTAACTTAAACTAATTTAATACCCACTAACTATCCTACTAACTACCTACTAACCATCCTACTCATCTACCCTACCCTACCATCCTACTCATCTACCCTACCCTGCCCTACCCTACCCTACCCTACCCCTATCCCATCATCCTCTCCCCTCCTTGGCTCACGTGCCAAGTGGGTGAGGGGGACAAAACAAAAGTCAAGGTTGCAAATAAAAAAAAGGTCGAATCCTTCAAGGAAGAAGTGTAGATTTATATTGACATAAGTTTTGGGGCCCACCAACTTATTTAAACTTAAGCTATGAGCATGGGAAATCTTGAATATCAAGGGAAGAGGATGGGCTCCCTATCAAATCAACCATCCATGTCACTTCCTGTGAAAACCAAGGAGGTATAAAGGTAAGGTAAAATAAGGTGTGGGGCCCATGAGTTGGGTGCAACATTATGCCCTTCCCCATTTATTTAAAACATATGGGTTAGCACTAAAGGGTTAATTAGGAGGGGCTAATTAGGAGAATATGAAAGAAATATTCTCTATGTAGAAAGGGAATTAAATTCCTCTCCATACATTTTCTAGAGAGCCTTTTTGGCTCTCTAAAATCTGGAAAGTGCTATTTTTTTTGTTTGCATTTCCTTGTAATATTTGTTTTTTTCATTTGTAGAGTTAAATGTATATGTCAAGTTTTATTTTTTTGTTTTGTTTATGCACTCAAATAATGGAATGTTTATAGGGTAATGAAACTAGGTAGTTCATTTTTTTTAGTGTTACAATCTGATTGGTAATCCATTGTTATCAAGAATTCCTCAAGAAAATTTTAAGATGCTATATGAATTAGAGGTATAATACTTTGTTCACATTGTTATACAAATTCAGATTTAAAGGAAAGAAGAAGATAGTATCACACTTTGACATTTCGTAAGCAATACATTTGAGATATAATTTGCATTTCAATATAATCTTGAAGACATAACTTTCAATAACTAAATTTATATTTACAACATTGGAGTCCCCACATTTTGAATCATTCCTTTACAAGATTTATCTTCAACTTAAACACAAGAGAATAGGTGACGCAACAAAGGAGAAGTCTCCTATATCAAGGCAACAATAACACCATCCAAGCTCCAATTCCAAATAGCTCCAACAAAAGTTTCTTCCAAAAATCTACAAATGATAGCATGAAACTAACCATGGAGAGCTCACCTCCCATCCTAGGTCTCAAGGAGACCACCCCCGAGCTAGGATAATTGGTGACCAATAGGAGACAATCACACCATTTCAACAATACAAAACACAACAAGAAAACTCCCATCCAAGATTAGCACAATAGGATTCACCTTGAACCCATAACAAGGGGTGAAGGTGGATTTCCATGTAGGAGATTGCCAATGAAATATATACAAAATCATGCCTTTCCAAGGCTATAAACCACATACATTCTTCTATACATTCTCCTCCTTATCTCCCCCAAATCAAGATAAATAACCTTCATTGACATGCAAGGGCCCATACACCTTGCATCATTTCCCTCTTCTCTCCATGAGAAGAGACTCTACACTTCCATGGAATCCAACTAACCCCTTCCCCCATACATGGCCACTTCTTCCCTATCCAAGGGTGAGTACTTCCATTACACACTTCACAAAACTCCCTCATTCAAACAAACAAAAAATAAAACCATAAGCATGAAATCAAACCAAAATCTCATCCCTTACATCACAATAACACAACAATGCATAGAATCCAAATACAAAGAATGAAATGCATACTAATCTAACTTCAACAAAACAAGAAAAATTCCATGGAAATGGTGGAGACTAACCTTCACAAGTGTTATGGAAAAAATGATGTTTGAGAAGAGCCCAGTCCCTTTTTCTTCCTTCAATCCAAAACCCTAATGTCTCTCAAAATAGAGAGTGGGTGAACATCCTCTAACTCTACCAAGGCCCTCTAAAAAGGTCTCCAAATCTTACCCACCCAATAACATTAAATTTAGATTTGACTCCTGAGTCCTTTGGCTGTCCTATGTCTCCTATCATAAATGCAAGATCAAAAAGGAGTGTGGGTTTGGGTAAAAGGTCAAGACTTACTCCATTTTCGCAACATGTGAATAATAGGTTATTAAGAGGGTCACCAAGGCCACTAGTGGCTTTAAGAAGTGTTAGAAATGTTCCTAACCCATACCTGTATCACTAAGGTACTTTGATTTTCCTAAAATTAACCCTTAGGACCTCCTTTTGGCCTCTAGAAGTGAATAGAAAAACATTTAAGTTTAAATAATTTAATTTGATTCCATTGCCAGCCTTAGTAGACATATCATCACATAAACACATAACAAGTGTCAAGTGACACTGTAAAATAACATAACACAACATTGGCATGCTACTAATTGCATAGAGAAAACACCTAATACATTCATACAATTTATAGTCACAAATAAAATTACTTAACAATGAGGTTTGAATCTCTTTATTAGTATCAACCTTGGCTTTACAGTTTGTACATAGGGTTGGTTACTAATTCTCCTGATAATTTCCATGGTAATTTTCCTACACACTAAATAAACATCAGTAGCTCAATAAAATCACATGCTTATACATACATTTACATCAAATTGCATAATTAATTGACTAAACATTCTACATTTTCACTTAATAACCTTTTTCTACTTTATGTACCTGATAACCATAACCGATTACATAATCAAAATATCATAACATGTTTTTCCATTTAAATTTAAAATACTGAGATAATCATGATAATGCATGAGTATACCTAAAGCATCATAAGCATCATCGATAAAGTATATAGAATAAATCATCACATGGAATAAATAATACTAATAATGTCTAGTCCATCAGATATAATGTCCCAAAATATCAAATCATTATGTATCAACTAAGCTATGATGGGTCAGGGTGAGGCCTCACATCCTCCCCCACTAGGCATGAACTTCCTCCTGGAGTTCATAAAATATATATGGGTACTGAGATCTCATCTGTGCTGCATCCTCCCATGAAGCCTTGACCTCATCATAACAATCCCACTGGACCCTAGCCTAGTCCAGCTCTCAGCCTCAAAGTGCAAGGGTCCGTCGGGCCAAAATATGAATGGGCTCCAGTGCTAGCTACCTGTCTAACTCCACTTGCAAGGCATCCCAGTCTATCACATGAGTCTCATCATAAATATATCCTTGAAGTACATAAACATGAAACACATTGTGGATGTGTGACAGGTTAGGTAGCAAAGCTAAATGGTATGCAACTAGTCCTATCCTCTCCAAGATCTCAAATGGTCCAACAAATTGAGGTGCCAACTTAGAGCCCTTTTCAAATCAGATCAGACTTGTGTGGTCGCACTCTCAAGAAAACTTTATCTCCAACCTTATACTCTTTATCAATCCTCTTTGCGTCTTCATATTTCTTCTATCTATCTTGTGCCTCTCTAAGAAACTGTTAAACCTGATCCACCTTCTGCTCCATCTCTCTAACTAACTAAGGACCAATAGATACTCTATCCTCAATCCTACCTCAACTTAAGGGTTTCCTACAAGGTCTACCATACAAGGCCTGATAAGGTGGCATGCCTATGGATGAATGGTGCTCATTATTATAGGAAAACTTGACCAAATGTATGTATTCCTCCACTTGACCTGGTGGTCCATCATGTACATGTGAAACATATCCTCTAATACCTGATTAACCCTCTCAGTCTGATCATTTATTTGAGGGTGATACACTGTACTAAAATTGAGCCTAGTGCCCAATACTGTCTATAACTCTCTCCAAAAGGCTGATGTGAACAATGAGTCTCTATTAGAGATGATCCTACAGGGAATGCCATGAAGTTTGAAAATATCCCGCAAGAATACCTAAGCTACATCTCATGCTGTGAATGTAGTACACATGGGTGAGAAGTGGGAAATCTTGGTCAACATGTTGACTATCACCAAGATGGCATCATGGTGGTGAGAAGACATGGGGAGACCAACAATGAAGTCCATAGATATAGTATCCCGCTTCCACTCGGCAATCTCATGTGGCTTTAGAAGCCCACCAAGGTGGTGGTGCTCTACCTTCACCCTCTAGCACTCTAGGCATCTCACAACAATACTAGCAATCTACAGTCTCATGCCTAGCCAATGGTACAACTATCTCAAATCTGCATGTAACTTCTTAACACTGGGGTGTGTTGCATAAGGTGATTTGTGTGCCTCAAGTATAATGAACTTGCACAAATCCCTAATGGAAGGTACATAGATATACCCTCTATGACATAGTATTTCATCAGAATCCAAGGAATACTCTAAGTACTTCCCCTCTAAGGGTATCTGTGAATGCACTAACTGACAAACCTCTACATAAAAGGAATCCTAGGGAAAATGGCGTAAGATACACTCTCTCAAATCGGTACAAGTAGTTATAGATGAAAGCTCATGGCATCTCCTACTCAAGGCATCTGCAACCACATTCTCCTTCCCCTTAATTAATGAACATCAAAATAAAACTCACAAAGGAACTCCATCCACCTTCTCTGCCTAGCATTAAGGTTCGACTAAGTGAAATATACTGCAAGCTCTGATGGTTAGAATGAAGCTCAAATCTATGACCTAGAAGGAAGTGTCACCACCTCACTAAAGCATGAACCACTGTAGCAAGCTCTAGGTCATGAGTAGGATAATTAAGCTCATGAGTCTTCAAATTTCTAGACTCGTAGGAGATAGGTCATCCATCCTGCATAAGGATTGCCCATATCCCATCCAATGATGCATCTATGCACACAACAAAATCCGCTGCTGGGTCTGGCACTGCAAGTATTGGTGCACTCGTGAGGGCTCTCTTGAGCTCCTAAAAATCTCTCTCACACTTCTCTATCCACTCATACTGCTTTCCCTTTCTCTGAAGGGAGGTGATGGGGTGTGCCAATCTGGAGAATCCCATAATAAAGTGTCTATAATATCCTACTAACCCCATAAAATTCCTCACCTTAGTGACACTGGTGAGTACTAGCCAATCCATAATGGCTTAGATCTTTGATGGATCTATGGAGATCCCATTGCCGGATATAACATGACCCAAGTAATTTACCTCAGGTCAGAAGAATGTACACTTCAACAAGCTGCCAAACAACTGGTTCTCTCTCAACTTCTACAAAACTTTCCTTAGGTGCTCCTCATTCTCCTTCTCATTACGAGAATATATCAAAATATCATCTAGGAACACAACCAAAAACTTATCCAAGAAGGTGCAAAATAATCCATTTATGAGGCTCATGAAACCGCTAGAGCATTCATCAGGCCAAATGGTACCAAGGTGAACTCATAGTGACCATACCTCATACGAAATGTAGTCTTGTGGATATCACTCTCCACAATTATTAATTTATGATAACCTAACTTCAGATCAATCTTTGAAAACACTCGAGCACCCTGGAACTGATCAAAGAGGTCATCAATCCTAGGAAGTGGGTATTGGTTCTTAATAGTTACTTTGTTCAACTACCGATAATCAATGCACAACCTAAGTGATCCATCCTTCTTTTTCATGAAGATCACTAGTGCACCCCAAGGTGACATGCTAGGTCAAATATGCCCTTTCTCCAAGAGTTCCTCCAACTGAACCTTGAGCTCATTAAGTTCATGGGTAGTCATCCTATATGGTGCTCTCGATACTGCTTTAGCTCCTGGCACAAGGTCTATGTGAAAATCCACTGCTCTAGGTGGAGGCATACCAGGGAGCTCTGAAGGAAATACATCTGTAAAATCCTATAGGATAGGAAGATCATTGAGGGATGGATCCCTCTCTGAATCCTCCTCTCTTTCATTAATAGTGATGGAAAATAGCTGACATCCCTTTCGCACGCACCGCCTAAGTTGCATAGCGGAAATAATGCGAAGAGATATGGGTCTCTGCACTCTGGAGATCACCCTAGGAATACCATGCTCATCCACACATTCTACCCTCTTCTGATGACAATCCATCTTGGCACTATGGGCATAAAGCCAATCCATGCCAAGGACCACATCATATGAACCTAGAGGGGTAATGCATAAATCAGAGGTCGTGGCTATGTCTCCAATCTAAATCTGATAATTTTGGACCATGGAACTAACTGACACCCTAGCTCCTAAGGCTAACTCTACCTCCCAACTGACATCCTATCTAACTACCACTAGCCCACAACACTCCACTACATATGGAGATATAAAGGAGTCAGTAGCTCTAGAATCAAATAAAATAGTAACCATACTACCTTGTATCATACCTGTAGCCTCAATAACTATAGCCTGATGCTCAGCCTATTGGTTATCAACTATTGCAAAAACTCTATGGGACTACCCATGTCTCCAACTATAGGCTCTAAAGTAGCTCCTCTGACCACCAAGTGACTATCCCTATGGGCACTCTCTCGCTATATGACCCATGATGCTACAAGTGTAACATGGCCCTTTGGTTTGAATATGTACTCCCTGTGAGCTAGACTACTATGTTCCTCTAGTCCTACTGGAATTACTGTAACTGCCCCTAGAGGACTGTTGAGTCCTACCTGGTTGCGTCTAGGGGGTCTGTGTCCTCTGATCATGTCTAGGGCCCTAAGATTGTGACTGTTTCAGCTTAGAACCCTGATAACCCTGTGAAGGCTTCTGTCTAGAATCCTGCTGAGATCTCTTCTACTAAGACTATTGACCCTTAAAGGATCCTGCTGAGTGATTTTGGTTTCCTTTCCAAGGGGGTCTCTATTGTCCCGACTACTGAGAAGAGGGTTTTTGGTGCTGAGACTGATCCCATGACTCTTGTCTAGTATGGATATCCTTAGCTATAAGTGCCATCTCAACTATCTCTTTGAATGTGGTAGGAAAGGCTAGGTGTACTATAGCCTAAAGAAACATATTGAGTCCCTTAATGAAATGGTGGATATGCAGTTTCTCATCTTTCATGTTATCAACATATGGAAGGTGCTCAAGAAACTGACCCTCATACTGGGTCACTGTGAGACCTCTCTACTGGAGATCATGGAACTCCTCTATCTATCTCTATCTAAAATGCTCGAAGAGGTATCTCTCCCAGAAGCGTGCCACAAAAGTCTCCCAAGTGAGTGTGTCAATACTCACCCCACCTATGGACTCCTCCTAGTCTCACCAAGTGGAGGCTTTCTCCTGAAGGATATGGACTGCAAGTCATGCCTTTAGATTACTACCATATAGGTGCAATCCAAAGCATCATTGTAAGCTCTGTAACCAGGCCTCTACCACTGACCCATCAGTGGATCCCAAAAAAATGGGTGGACAGAGTCGCAATAACTCTCTGATCTCATCGCAATAGCCAGCTCGTGTGATGGTAGGAATCCTACACAATAATTTAAGTTTAAAATGAGTTGTAACATAATGGATTTAGGTTCCTAGTGTCGAAACATGGCTCTAATACCAAAATTTCATGCCCAAAATTAGGGCAAAACACACTAACAATTTTTTTTTCTTTACATAAGTACATACAACTATAGTGACATGACTGATATTGAAAGTGTTGTGGGAAGGTGATGACATGGTGAGGTTAGTCTTCGAGTTGTAAGGTATATTCATATATTGATCTAGGGTCTTGTCACATACAAAAGTAGAATCAGTGTATCAACTTGTTATACAGATTAGAGATCTTAAGTTTTGGGTGTTACAAGAACACATGGGTCAGGTTGAATTAACTACCGTTTAATGTTTAACAATGTATAATATCATGATGGTAAATAATTGTTAAGAACATATGTAAAATGAGGTTGACCTAGCAATTAATTTAATTCATAACCTTGATTACAACTGTATCCATTTAAATCTAATACAAACTATACTTCAACATTAAACTACTTATGACATTACTAATAACCTTTAGTCATGATCCTAGGCAAAAAACAAGTTTACCATATAAAAATCATTCCAATCCTAAGCATTTGAAATCTAGTTAATTAGCCCTGTCTACATCTCATCTATAAACAAATCTTGATATAATTATTTTACACACATTAGTTTTCCTAACTTCTTAAATTAAGTTTCCACAACGCATTAAGTTTATCCCAGTATAGCACTAAAGATTGCATTAAAATTTCCCAACTAATCTATCAAAGTTTTGAAAATTAATTGATGACAATAATAATTAACTTCACCACTTTTATTTGGAAGAAAATCCTAACTACATTTAATCATACATTATTTAAATAACAAAAAGAAATTAAATTAATTACAAGAAATAACCTTTCTCAACTATCCTTGAAAACTACTTAATCATATATAATAAAATAACCACTAATATGAAAACCAATTAAATTCTACCCTTTTTTTAAAACAACATACATGGAACATTTACCACTCATCATAATTAAAAATTTAATAACAAACTAACTATACTAAAAAAAATTACAAATTAAAAATAATGATCAAAATATAATCTAATAATTAAACTATACCATTTAAATAAAAAGTATATCTATAAAAGAACTTTACAATTTAAAATAAAACAATAAAGAAAGTACATTTAATTAACTAACTTAAACTAATTTAATACCCACTAACTATCCTACTAACTACCTAATAACCATCCTACCCATCTACCCTACCCTACCATCCTACTCATCTACCCTACCCTTATCCCATCACCCTCTCCCCTCCTTGGCTCATGTGCCAAGTGGGTGAGGGGGACAAAACAAAAGTCAAGGCTACAAATAAAAAAAATGTGGAATCCTTCGAGGAAGAAGTGCAGATTTATATTGACATAAGTTTTGGGGCCCACCAACTTATTTAAACTTAAGCTATGAGCATTGGAAATTCCGAATAGCAAGGGAAGAGGATGGGCTCCCTATCAAATCAACCATCCATGTCACTTCCTGTGAAAACCAAGGAGGTATAAAGGTAAGGTAAAATAAGGTGTGGGGCCCATGAGTTGGGTGTAACATTATGCCCTTCCCCATTTATTTAAAACATATGGGTTAGCACTAAAGGGTTAATTAGGAGGATTTAATTAGGAGAATATAAAAGGAATATTCTCTGTGTAAAAAGGGAATTAAATTCCTCTCCATACATTTTCTAGAGAACCTTTTTGGCTCTCTAAAATCTGGAAAGTGCTATTTTTTTGTTTGCATTTCCTTGTAATATTTGTTTTTTTTCATTTGTAGAGTTAAATGTATATGTCAAGTTTTGTTTTTTTGTTTTTTTTATGCACTCAAATAATGGAATGTTTATAGGGTAATGAAACTAGGTAGTTCATTTTTTTAGTGTTACAATCTGATTGGTTATCCATTATTATCAAGAATTCCTCAAGAAAATTTTAAGATTCCATATGAATTAGAGGTATAATACTTTGTTCACATTGTTATACAAATTCAGATTTAAAAGAAAGAAGAAGATAGTATCACACTTTGAAATTTTGTAAGCAATACATTTGAGATATAATTTGTATTTCAATATAAGCTTGAACACATAACTTTCAATAACTAAATTTATATTTACAACATTGGAGTCCCCACATTTTGACTCATTCCTTTACAAGATTTTTCTTCAACTTAAACACAAGACAATGGGTGATGCAATAAAGGAGAAGTCTCCTATATCAAGACAACATGAACACCATCCAAGCTCCAACTCCAAATAGCTCCAACATAAGGTTCTTCCAAAAATCTGCAAATGACAACATGAAACTAACCATAGAGAGATCACCTCCCATCCTAGGTCTCAAGGAGACCACCCCTGAGCTAGGAGAATCGGTGTTCAATGAGAGAAAATCACACCATTTCCACAATACAAAACACAAGAAGAAAACTCCCATCCAAGGTTAGAACAGTAGGATTCACCTTGAACCCATAACAAGGGGTGAAGGTGGATTTCCATGTAGGATATTTCCAATAAAATATATAAAAAATCATGCCTTTCCAAGGCCATAAACCACACACTCTTCTATACATTCTCCTCCTTATCTTCCCCAATCAAGATCAATAACCTTCATTGGCATGCAAGGGCCTATACACCTTGCATCTTTTCCCTCTTCTCTGCATGAGAAGAGACTCTACACTTCCATGGAATCCAACTAACCCCTTCCCCCATACATGGCCACTTCTCCCTTATCCAAGGTTGAGTAATGCAATTACACCCTTCACAAAACTCCCTCATTCAAACAAACAAAAAATAAAACCATAAGCATGAAATCAAACCAAAATCTCTTCCCTTACATCACAATAACACAACAATACATAGAATCCAAATACAAAGAATAAAATGCATACTAATCTAACTTCAACAAAATAAGAAAACTTTCATGGCAATGATAGAGACCAACCTTCACAAGTGTTATGGAAAAAATGATGTTTTAGAAGAGCCCAATCCCTTTTTCTTCCTTCAATCTAAAACCCTAGTGTCTCTAAAAGTAGAGATTGGGTGAACACCCTCTAACTCTACTAAGGGCCTCTAAAATGGTCTCCAAATCTTGTACCCACCCAACAACATTAATTTCAGATTTGACTCCTGAGTCCTTTGGCTGTCCTATGTCTCCTATGATAAGTGCAAGATCGGACAGGAGTGTGGCTTTTGGTAAAAGGTCAAGACTTACTCCATTTTCGCAATATGTGAGTAATGGGTTAATAAGAGGGTCACCAAGGCCACTAGTGGGTTCTAAAAGTGTTAGAAATGTTCCTAACCCATACCCCTATCACTAAGGTACTTTGATTTTCCTAAAATTAACCCTTAGGACCTCCTTTTGGCCTCCAAAAGTGACTATAACAACATTTAAGTTTAAACAATTTAATTTGGTTCCATTGCCAACTTTTGTGGACATGTCATCACATAAACACATAACAAGTATCAAGTGACACTATAAAATAACATAACACAACATTGACATGCCACTAATTGTATAGAGAAAACACCTAATACATTCATACAATTTATGATCACAAATAAAATCACTTAAAAATGAGGTTTGAATCTCTTTATTAGATTCAACCTTGGCTTTACAGTTTGTACATAGGGTTGGTTACTGATTCTCCAAATAATTTCTACGGTAATTTTCCTGCACACTAAATTAAAAATCAGTAGCTCAATAAAATCACATGCATATACATAATTTTAAATCAAATTGCATAATTAATTGACTAAACATTCTACATTTTCACTTAATAACCATTTTCTGCTTTATGTACCTGATAACCATAACCGATTACATAATCAAAATATCTTAACATGTTTTTCCTTTTAAATTTAAAATATTGATATAATCATCATAATGCATGAGTATACCTAAAGCATCATAAGAATCATCGATAAAGTATACAAAAGAAATCATCACATGGCATAAATAATACTAATAATGTCTAGTCCATTCGATATAATGTCTCAAAATATCGAATCATAATGTATCCAAATAAGTGTATCAGCTAAGCTATGATGGGTCAGGGTGAGGCCTCACACAATTTAAATTTCATGAAGATCGGAGCTTGTTTGAAATATTAATTTAAAGTTTCAATTTTGCTCAATTAGAGGAAAACCCACCTAATATTTTGATGTCAAAAGCTTCCATTTTAAATTTCACAAAGATTGGAGCTTGTTTGAAATATTAATTTTAAGTTTCAATTTTTCTCTCGGACATAAAATGTGTCACAAAAAAGTTTCAATTTTGCACAATTAGAGGTAAACCCACCTAATATTTTGATGTCAAATGCTTCCATTTTAAATTTCATGAACATCAAAGCTCGTTTGAAATATTAATTTAAACTTTTAATTTTGCTCAATCAGAGGAAAACCCACCTAATATTTTGATGTCAAATGCTTCTATTTTAAATTGGACGCATTTGACATCAAAATATTAATTAAAAGTTTCAAATATTAATTTAAAGTTTTAGTTTTACACAATTAGAGGAAAACCCACCTAATATTTTAATGTCAAATGCTTCTATTTTAAATTTCACAAAGATCGGATCTAGTTTGAAATATTAATTTAAAGTTTCAATTTTTCTCAATCAAAGGCAAACCCACCTAATATTTTGACGTCAAATGCTTCTATTTTAAATTTCACAGAGATACAAGCTTGTTTGAAATATTAATTTGAAGTTTCAATTTTACACAATCAGTGGAAAACCCACCTAATATTTTGAAGTCAAATGCTTCCAATTTAAATTTCATGAAGATCAGAGCTCCTTTAAAATATTAATTTAAAGTTTCAATTTTTCTCAATTAGAGAAAAACCCACCTAATATTTTAATGTCAAATGCTTCCATTTTAAATTTCACGAAGATCGAAGCTCATTTGAAATATTAATTTAAACTTTCAAATTTTCTACCAAACGTAAAACATGTTAAAAAAAAGTTTCAATTTTGCACAATCAGAGGTAAACCTACCTAATATTTTGATGTCAAAGGCTTCCAATTTAAATTTCACAAACATCGGAGCTCAATTGAAATATTAATTTAAACTTTCAATTTTTCTTAATCAGAGGAAACCCCACCTAATATTTTGATATCAAATGCTTCTATTTTAAATTGGAAGCATTTGACATCAAAATATTAATTTAATGTTTCAAATATTAATTTAAACTTTCAATTTTTCTTAATCAGAGGAAATCCCACCTAATATTTTATATCAAATGCTTCTATTTTAAATTGGAAGCATTTGACATCAAAATATTAATTTAATGTTTCAAATATTAATTTAAACTTTCAGTTTTACACAATCAGAGGAAAACCCACCTAATATTTTAATGTCAAATGCTTCCATTTTAAATTTCACAAAGATTGGATCTCATTTGAAACATTAATTTAAACTTTCAATTTTACTCAATCAGAGGAAACCCACCTAATATTTTGATGTCTAATGCTTCTATTTTAAATTTCATGGAGATTGCAGCTCGTTTGAAATATTAATTTCAAGTTTCAATTTCACATAATGAGTGGAAAACCCACCTAATATTTTGATGGCAAATGCTTCCAATTTAAATTTCACGAAGATCGGAACTCGTTTGAAAGATTAATTTAAAGTTTTAATTTTGCTCAATCAAAGGAAAACCCACCTAATATTTTGATGTCAAATGCTTCCATTTTAAATTTCATGAAGATCAGAGCTCATTTGAAATATTAATTTAAACTTTCAATTTTGCTCCCGAAAGTAAAATGTGTCACAAAAAAGTTTCAATTTTGCACAATCAGAGATAAACCCACCTAATATTTTGATTCCAAATGCTTTCATTTTAAATTTCACGAACATTGGAGCTCGTTTGAAATATTAATTTAAACTTTCAATTTTGCTCAATCAGAGGAAACCCCACCTAATATTTTGATGTAAAATGCTTCTATTTTAAATTGGAAGCATTTGACCTAATATTTTGATGTCAAATGCTTCTATTTTAAATTTCACGGAGATTCGAGCTCATTTGAAATATTAATTTCAAGTTTCAATTTTACACAATCAGTGGAAAACCCACCTAATATTTTGATGTCAAATGCTTCCAATTTAAATTTCACAAAGATCAGAGCTCATTTGAAATATTAATTTAAAGTTTCAATTTTGCTCAATCAGAGCAAAACCCACCTAAAGTTTTGATGTCAAATGCTTCCATTTTAAATTGGACAAAGATCGGAGCTCGTTTGAAATATTATTTTAAACTTTCAATTTTGCTTTCGGACGTAAAACATGTTACAAAAAAGTTTCAATTTTGCACAATCAGAGGTAAACCCACCTAATATTTTGATGTCAAATCCTTCCATTTTATATTTCACAAATATCGGAGCTCGTTTGAAATATTAATTTATATTTTCAATTTAGCTCAATAAGAGGAAACCCCACCTAATATTTTGATGTCAAATGCTTCTATTTTAAATTGGAAGCATTTGACATCAAAATATTAATTTAAAGTTTTAGTTTTACACAATCAGAGGAAAACCCACCTAATATTTTGATGTCAAATGCTTCCATTTTTAATTTCACGAAGATCAGATCTCATTTGAAACATTAATTTAAACTTTCAATTTTGCTCAATCAGAGGAAAACCCACCTAATATTTTGTTGACAAATGCTTCTATTTTAAATTTCATAGAGATTCGAGCTTGTTTGAAATATTAATTTCAAGTTTTAATTTTACACAAATAGTGGATAACTCACCTAATATTTTGATGTCAAATGCTTCCAATTTAAATTTCACGAAGATCAGATCTCGTTTGAAATATTAATTTAAAATTCCCATTTTTGTTAATCAGAGGAATACCCACCTAATATTTTGATGCAAATGCTTCCATTTTAAATTTTACAAAGATTGGAGCTCATTTGAAAAATTAATTTAAACTTTCAATTTTTCTTAATCAGAGGAAAACCCACCCAATATTTTGATGTCAAATGCTTGTATTTTAAATTTCACGGAGATCCGAGCATGTTTGAAATATTAATTTCAAGTTTCAATTTTACAAAATCAATGGAAAACCCACCTAATATTTTGATGTCAAATACTTCCAATTTAAATTTCACGAAGATCAGAGCTTGTTTGAAATATTTATTTAAAGTTTTAATTTTGCCCAATCAGAGGAAAACCCACCTAATATTTTGATGTCAAATGCTTCCATTTTAAATTTCACAAAGATCGGAGCTCATTTGAAATATTAATTTAAACTTTCAATTTTTCTCAATCAGTGGAAAACCCACCTAATATTTTGATGTCAAATGCTTCCATTTTATATTTCATGAAGATCAGAGCTTGTTTGAAATATTAATTTAAACTTTCAATTTTGATCCCAGACGTAAAACGTGTCACAAAAAAGTTTCAATTTTCCACAATCAGAGGTAAACCCACCTAATATTTTGATGTCAAATGCTTCCATTTTAAATTCTAGGAGCATCGCAGCTCGTTTGAAATATCAATTTTAACTTTCAATTTTGCTCCCAAACGTAAAATGTGTCACAAAAAAGTTTCAATTTTGCACAATCATTTGTAAACCCACCTAATATTTTGATGTCAAATGCTTCCATTTTAAACTTCACAAACATCGGAGCTCATTTGAAATATTAATTTAAACTTTCAATTTTGCTCAATCAGAGGAAAACCCACCTAATATTTTGATGTCAAATGCTTCTATTTTAAATTGGAAGCATTTGACATAAAAATATTAATTTAAAGTTTCAAGTTATAATTTAAAGTTTTAGTTTTACACAATCAGAGGAAAACCCACTTAATATTTTAATGTCAAATGCATCTATTTTAAATTTTAGGAAGATCGGATCTCATTTGAAATATTAATTGAAAGTTTCAGTTTTGCTCAATCAGAGAAAAACCCACCTAATATTTTGATGTCAAATGCTTCTATTTTAAATTTCATTGAGCGCCGACCTCATTTCAAATATTAATTTCAAGTTTCAATTTTACACAATCAGTGGAAAACCCACCTAATATTTTGATGTCAAATGCTTCCAATTTAAATTTCATGAAGATAGGAGCTCGTTTGAACTATTAATTTAAAGTTTTAATTTTTCTCAATCAGAGGAAACCCAACCTAATATTTTTCTGTCAAATGCTTCCATTTTAAATTTCACAAAGATCGAAGCTCATTTGAAATATTAATTTAAACTTTCAATTTTTCTCCCGGACGTAAAACGTGTCACAAAAAAGTTTCAATTTTGCACAATCAGAGGTAAACCCACCAAATATATTGATGCCAAATGCTTCCATTTATAATTTCACAAACATCGGAGCTCGTTTGAAATATTAGTTTAAACTTTCAATTTTGCTCAATCAGAGGAAAGCCCACCTAATATTGTGATGTCAAAAGCTTCTATTTTAAATTGGAAGCATTTGACATCAAAATATTAATTTAAAGTTTCAAATATTAATTGAAAGTTTCAGTTTTACACAATCAGAGGAAAACCCACCTAATATTTTAATGTCAAATGCTTCCATTTTAAATTTTATAAAGATCAGATCTTGTTTGAAATATTAATTTAAAGTAGCAATTTTGCTCAATCAGAGGAAAACTCACCTAATATTTTGATGTCAAATGCTTCTAATTTAGATTTCACAGAGATTCAAGTGCGTTTGAAATATTAATTTCAGGTTTCAATTTTACACAATCAGTGGAAACCCCACCTAATATTTTGATGTCAAATGCTTCAAGTTTAAATTTCACGAAGATCAGAGCTCGTTTGAAATAATAATTTAAACTTTCAATTTTTCTCAATTAGTGGAAAACCCACCTATATTTTGATATCAAATGCATCCATTTTAAATTTCATGAAGATTGGAGCTTTTTTAAAATATTAATTTAAAGTTTCAATTTTGCTCCCAAACATAAAATGTGTCACAAAAAAGTTTCAATTTTGCACAATCAGAGGAAAACCCACTTAATATTTTCATGTCCAATGCTTCTATTTTAAAGTTCATAGAGATCTGAGCTCATTTGAAATATTAATTTCAAGTTTCAATTTTACACAATAAGTGGAAAACCCACCTAATATTTTGATGTCAAATGATTCCAATTTAAATTTTACGAAGATCGGAGCTCATTTGAAATATTAATTTAAACTTTCAATTTTTCTCAATCAGAGGAAAATGCACCTAATACTTTGATGTCAAATGCTTCCATTTTAAATTTCACGAAGATCAGAGCTCATTTGAAATATTAATTTAAACTTTCAATTTTTCTCTCGGACGTAAAAACATGTCACAAAAAAGTTTCAATTTTGCACAATCAGAGGTAAACGCACCTAATATTTTGATTTCAAATGCTTCCATTTTAAATTTCATGAACATAGGAGCTCATTTGAAATATTAATTTAAACTTTCAATTTTTCTCAATCAGAGGAAAACCCAGCTAATATTTTGATATCAAATGCTTCTATTTTAAATTGGAAGCATTTGACATCAAAATATTAATTTAAAGTTTCAAATTTTAATTAAAGTTTCAGGTTTACATAATCAGAGGAAAACCCACCTAATATTTTAATGTCAAATGCTTCCATTTTAAATTTCATGGAGATCGGATCTCATTTGAAATATTAATTTAAAGTTTCAATTTTTCTCAATTAGAGGAAAACCCAAGAAATATTTTGATGTCAAATGCTTCTATTTTGATTTTCACAGAGATCCGAGCTCGTTTGAAATATTAATTTCAAGTTTCAATTTTACACAATTAGTGGAAATCCCACCTAATATTTTGATGTCAAATACTTCCCATTTAAATTTCAAGAAGACCGGAGCTTGTTTGAAATATTAATTTAAAGTTTCAATTTTTCTCAATCAGAGGAAAACCCACCTAATATTTTGATGTCAAATGCTTCTAGTTTTAATTTCATGAAAATTGGAGCTTGTTTGAAATATTAATTTAAACTTTCAATTTTGCTCCCATACGTAAAATGTGTCTCAAAAAAGTTTTCATTTTGCACAATCAGAGGTAAACCCACCTAATATTTTTATATCAAATGCTTCCATTATAAATTTCACGAACATCGGAGCTCATTTGAAATATTAATTTAAACTTTCAATTTTGCTCAATCAGAGGAAAACCCACCTAATATTTTGATGTCAAATGCTTCTATTTTAAATTGGAAGCATTTGAGATGAAAATATTAATTTAAAGTTTCACATATTAATTTAAAGTTTCAGTTTTACACAATCAGAGGAAAACCCACCAAATATTTTAATTTCAAATGCTTCCATTTTATATTTTATGAAGAACAGATCTCGTTTGAAATATTAATTTAAAGTTTCAATTTTTCTCAATCAGAGAAAAACCCACCTAATATTTTTGATGTCAAATGCTTCTATTTTAAATTTCATGGAGATCCAAGCTCGTTTGAAATATTAATTTCAAGTTTCAATTTTACACAATCAGTGGAAAACCCACCTAATATTTTGATGTTAAATTCTTCCAATATAAATTTCATGAAGATCAGAGCTCATTTGAAATATTAATTTAAAGTTTCAATTTTGCTCAATCAAAGGAAAACCTACCTAATATTTTGAGGTCAAATGCTTCTATTTTAAATTTCATGAATATCGAAGCTCATTTGAAATATTAATTTAAAGTTTCAATTTTTCTCCCAGACGTAAAACATGTAACAAAAAAGTTTCAATTTTGCACAATCAGAGGAAAACCCACCTAATATTTTGATGTCAAATGCTTCCATTATAATTTCATGAACATCGGAGCTCGTTTGAAATATTAATTTAAACTTTCAATTTTTCTCAATCAGAGGAAAACCCACCTAATATTTTGATGTCAAATGCTTCTATTTTAAATTGGAAGCATTTGACATCAAATTATTAATTTAAAGTTTCAAATATTAATTTAAAGTTTCAATTTTACACAATCAAAGGAAAACCCACCAAATATTTTAATGTCAAATGCTTCCATTTTAAATTTCACGAAGATCGAATCTCGCTTGAAATATTAATTTCAAGTATCAATTTTGCTCAATCAGAGGAAAATCCACCTAATATTTTGATGTCAAATGCTTCTATTTTAAATTTCATGGAGATCTAAGCTCGTTTGAAATATTAATTTCAAGTTTCAATTTTACACAATCAGTGGGAAACCCACCTAATATTTTGATGTCAAATGCTTCCAATTTAAATTTCATGAAGATTGGAGCTCATTTAAAATATTAATTTAAACTTTCAATTTTGCTCAATTAGAGGAAAACTCACCTAATATTTTGATGTCAAATGCTTCCATTTTAAATTTCACTAAGATCAGAGATCATTTGAAATATTAATTTAAAGTTTCAATTTTACTCCCGGACATAAAATGTGTCACAAAAAAGTTTCAATTTTACAGAATCAGAGGTAAACGCACCTAAAATTTTGATTTTAAATGCTTCCATTTTAAATTTCATGAACATCAGAGCTCATTTGAAATATTAATTTAAACTTTCAATTTTGCTCAATCAGACGAAAACCCACCTAATATTTTAATGTCAAATGCTTCGATTTTATTTATTGGAAGCATTTGAGATCAAAATATTAATTTAAAGTTTCAAATATTAATTTAAATTTTCAGTTTTACACAAGCAGAGGAAAACCCATTTAATATTTTAATGTCAAATGCTTCCATTTTAAATTTCACGAAGATAAGATCTCGTTTGAAATATTAATTTAAAGTTTTAATTTTGCTCAATCAGAGGAAAACCCACCTAATATTTTGATTTCAAATACTTCTATTTTAAATTTTAGAGAGATTCGATCTCGTTTGAAAGAATAATGTCAAGTTTTAATTTTACACAATCATTGGAAAACCCACCAAAGTAATCTTTAAGAAGCCCCCCTCTTAAAAAAGATATAAAATCTTGGCGAATCTTTCATTTTCTTCAAAAAAAAAATTCTAATTGCGAATCTCTGAATTTTTTTGAAAACAAGAGCATTCTTATTGGCGATTATTTTTGAATAACAATTTTTTTTTGGAAAATATTGGTGAATCTCAAACAATAAAAAGAAATTAATTAATCACCATGGTGAATACTTCTATTTTAAAAAATAGAATTCTTATAGAAAATTATTACGCTTAATGTGGAAATATTTCATGGGTTTAAGGAATAGACTCTGTAATAATTACTTTCTACCATTTATTTAAATTATAAAATAATAACCTCATTGTACTATGTGAGACAAATGTATTGATATTTTTAAATACTAATGGGCCCCAAAATTTCTTCAAGACCATTGATTTATATTGAGATCAAAAATCCGAAAGAAATTTAAGCTCCCATAAACACTACAAACCAAATACTAACATTTTTACCTCATAGAATATAATGAGGGTCACTAGATTATACTTTAAGTCAGTAATGGCAACTAAAATTTGGTGATATATCCCTACAATAACTAATAGTCATGATATATTATTGGAGAATTAATTTAAATTTCTACAATAACTTATAAATTATGGTGAATCAAATCTAATCATGTATAGAATATTGTAGCAAATTTTTGAGTTCAAGTTTTTTAAAGAATAAATGATTTTGCGATTTAAATATTTCTAAATCAAAATTTTTTAAAAATGTCATGATTTAGGTTGCCTTAAATCTTGAATTATTAGCCAAATTTGGATTCTCAAATTTCCAAAATTAGCCAATTGGCGAATATTAGCCACTAAAAATTACTATGAAACCCACCTAATATTTTGATGTCAAATGCTTCTAATTTAAATTTCATGAAGATCAGAGCTTGTTTGAAATATTAATTTAAAGTTTTGATTTTTCTCAATCAGAGGAAAACCCACCTAATATTTTGATTTCAAATTCTTCCATTTTAAATTTCACAAAGATTGGAGCTCGTTTGAAATATTAATTTAAACTTTCAATTTTGCTCCCGGATGTCAAAAGTGTCACAAAAAAGTTTCAATTTTGCACAATCAGAGGTAAACCCACCTAATATTTTGATGTCAAATTCTTCCATTATAAATTTCATGAACATCAGAGCTCGTTTCAAATATTAATTTAAACTTTCAATTTTGCTCAATCAGTGGAAAACCCACCTAATATTTTGATGTCAAATGCTTCTATTTTAAATTGGAAGCATTTGAGATCAAAATATTAATTTAAAGTTTTATATTTACACAATCAGAGGAAAACCCACCTAATATTTTAATGTCAAATGCTTCCATTTTAAATTTCATGAAGATTGGATCTCGTTTGAAATATTAATTTAAAGTTTCAATTTTGCTCAATTAGAGAAAAACCCACCTAATATTTTTTTGTCAAAAGCTTCTATTTTAAATTTCATGAAGATTCAAGCTCATTTGAAATATTAATTTCAAGTTTCAATTTTGCACAATTAGTGGAAAATCCACCTAATATTTTGATGTCAAATGCTTCCAATTTAAATTTCACGAAGATCGGAGCTTGCTTGAAATATTAATTTAAATTTTCAATTTTACTCAGTCAGAGGAAAACCCACCTAATATTTTGAGGTCAAATGCTTCTATTTTAAATTTCTCAAATATCAGAGCTCGATTGAAATATTAGTTTAAAGTTTCAATTTTGCTCCCAGACGTAAAACATGTAACAAAAAATTTTCAATTTTGCACAATCAGAGGTAAACCCACCTCTTTTGATGTCAAATGCTTCCATTTTAAATTTCACAAGCATCAAAGCTCGCTCAAAAAATTAATTTAAACTTTTAATTTTGCTCAATCAGAGGAAAACCCACCTAATATTTTGATGTCAAATGCTTCTATTTTAAATTGGAAGCATTTGACATAAAAATATTAATTTAAAGTTTCAAATATTAAT
>MU225462.1:929939-943828 GCA_018584345.1 Thuja plicata
TCGTTTGAAATATTAATTTAAAGTTTCAATTTTGCTCAATCAGAGGAAAACCCACCTAATATTTTGATGTCAAATGCTTCTATTTTAAATTTTACAGAGATCCGAGCTCATTTGAAATATTAATTTCAAGTTTCAATTTTACACAATCAGTGGAAAACCCATCTTATATTTTGATGTCAAATGCTTCCAATTTGAATTTAATGAAGATCAGAGCTCGTTTGAAATATTAATTTAAAGTTTCAATTTTTCAGTATCAAAGGAAAACCCACCTAATATATTAATGTCAAATGCTTCTATTTTAAATTTCATGAAGATCGAAGCTCATTTGAAATATTAATTTAACCTTACAATTTTTCTCCTGGTTTTAAAACGTGTCACAAAAAAGTTTCAATTTTGCACAATCAGAGGTAAACAAACCTAATATTTTGATTTCAAATGCTTCCAATTAAAATTTCATGAACTTTGGAGCTCATTTGAAATATTAATTTAAACTTTCAATTTTGCTCAATTAGAGGAAAACCCACCTAATATTTTGATGTCAAATGCTTCTATTTTAAATTGGAAGTGTTTGACATCAAAATATTAATTTAAACTTTTAGTTCTACACAATCAGAGGAAAACCCACCTAATATTTTAATGTAAAATGCTTCCAATTTAAATTTCACAAAGATCAGATCTCGTTTGAAATATTAATTTAAAGTTTCAATTTTTCTCAATCAGAGGAAAACCTACCTAATATTTTGATGTCAAACTCTTCTATTTTAAATTTCATGAAGATTTGAGTTCCTTTGAAATATTAATTTAAACTTTCAATTTTGCTCCCGGACGTAAAACGTGTCACAAAAAAGTTTCAATTTTGCACAATCAGAGGTAAACCCACCTAATATTTTGATGTCAAATGCTTCCATTTTAAATTTCATGAACATCAGAGCTCGTTTAAAGTATTAATTTAAAGTTTCAATTTTGCTCAATCAGAGGAAAACCCACCTAATATTTTGATGTCAAATGCTTCTATTTTAAATTGGAAGCATTTAACATCAAAATATTAATTTAAAGTTTCAAATATTAATTTAAAGTTTTAGTTTTACACAATCAGAGGAAAACCCACCTAATATTTTAATGTCAAAAGCTTCCATTTTAAATTTCACGAAGATCAGATGTTGTATGAAATATTAATTTAAAGTTTCAATTTTGCTCAATCAGAGTAAAACCCACCTAATATTTTGATGTAAAATGCTTCTATTTTAAATTTCACGGAGATCCGAACTCAATTGAAATATTAATTTTAGGTTTCAATTTTACACAATCAGTGGAAACCCCACCTAATATTTTGATGTCAAATGCTTCGAATTTAAATTTCATGAAGATCAGAGCTCATTTGAAATAATAATTTAAAGTTTCAATTTTTCTCAATCAGAGGAAAACCCACCTAATATTTTGATGCCAAATGCTTCCATTTTAAATTTCATGAAGATTGGAGCTCATTTGAAATATTAATTTAACATTTCAAATATTAATTTAAAGTTTTAGTTTTACACAATAAGAGGAAAACCCACCTAATATTTTATTGTCAAATGCTTCCATTTTAAATTTCATCAAGATCGGATCTCATTTGAAATATTAATTTAAAGTCTCAATTTTGCTTAATCAGTTGAAAATCCACCTAATATTTTTATGTCAAATGCTTCTATTTTAAATTTCACTGAGATCCGAGCTCATTTGAAATATTAATTTCAAGTTTCAATTTTACACAATCAGTGGAAAACCCACCTAATATTTGATGTCAAATGCTTCCAATTTAAATTTCATGAAGATTGGAGCTCGTTTGAAATATTAATTTAAAGTTTCAATTTTTCTCAATCGGAGGAAAACCCACCTAATATTTTGATGTATAATGCTTCCATTTTAAATTTCACTAAGATCGGAGCTCGTTTGAAATATTAATTTAAACTTTCAATTTTGCTCCCGGACATAAAACGTGTCACAAAAAAGTTTCAAATTTGTGCAATCAGAGGTAAACCCACATAATTTTTTGATGTCAAATTCTTCCATTATAAATTTCACGAATGTCAGAGCTCATTTGAAATATTAATTTAAACTTTCACTTTTTCTCAATCAGAGGAAAACCCACCTAATATTTTGATGTCAAATGCTTCCATTTTAAATTTCACGAAGATCGAAGCTCATTTGAAATATTAATTTAAAGTTTCAATTATGCTCCCAAACGTAAAATGAGTCACAAAAAAGTTTCAATTTTGCACATTCAGAGGTAAACCCACCTAATATTTTAATGTTAAATGCTTCCATTTTAAATTTCACAAAGAATGGATCTCGTTAGAAATATTAATTTAAAGTTTCAATTTTACTCAATCAGAGGAAAACCCACCTAATATTTTCATGTCAAATGATTCTATTTTAAATTTCATGAAGATTTAAGCTCGTTTGAAATATTAATTTAAAGTTTCAATTTTACACAATCAGTGGAAAACCCACCTAATATTTTGATGTCAAACGCTTCCAATTTAAATTTCATGAAGATCAGAGGTCGTTTGAAATATTAATTTAAAGTTTCAATTTTGCTCAATCAGAGAAAAACCCACCCAATATTTTCATGCCATATTCTTCCAATTTTAATTTCACAAAGATCAGAGCTCGTTTGAAATATTAATTTAAACTTTCAATTTTGCTCCCGGATGTAAAACATGTCACAAAAAAGTTTCAATTTTGCACAATCAGAGGTAAACCCACCTATTATTTTTATGTCAAATGCTTCCATTTTAAATTTCATGAACATGAGAACTCGTTTGAAATATTAATTTAAACTTTCAATTTTGCTGTATCAGAGGAAAACCCACCTAATATTTTGATTTCAAATGCTTTCTATTTTAAATTGGAAGCATTTGACATCAAAATATCAATTTGAAGTTTCATTTTTACACAATCAGAGGAAAACCCACCCAATATTTTTATGTCAAATGCTTCCATTTTAAATTTGACGAAGATCAGATCTTGTTTGAAATATTAATTTAAAGTTTCAATTTTTCTCAATCAGAGGAAAACCCACCTAATATTTTGATGTCAAATGATTTTATTTTAAATTTCATGGAGTTCCAACCTCGTTTGAAATATTAATTTCAAGTTTCAATTTTACACAATCACTGGAAAACCTACCTAATATTTTGATGTCAGATGCTTCCAATTTAAATTTCATGAAGATCAGAGCTCGTTTGAAATATTCATTTAAAGTTTCAATTTTGGTCAATCAGAGCAAAACCCACCTAATATTTTTATGTCAAATGCTTCCATTTTAAATTTCACGAAGATCAGAGCTTGTTTGAAATATTAATTTAAACTTTCAATTTTTCTCCCGGATGTAAAACGTGTCACAAACAAGTTTCAATTTTGCACAATCAGAGGTAAACCCACCTATTATTTTGCTATCAAATGCTTCCACTTTAAATTTCACGAACATCAGAGCTCATTTAAAATATTAATTTAAACTTTCAATTCTGCTCAATCAAGGGAAAACCCACCTAGTATTTTGATGTCAAATGCTTCTATTTTAAATTGGAAGTATTTGACATCAAAATATTAATTTAACGTTTCAAATATTAATTTAACATTTTAATTTTACACAATCAGTGGAAAACCCACCTAATATTTTAATGTGAAATGCTTCCATTTTAAATTTCATGAAGATCGGAT
The DNA here is from genome assembly GCA_018584345.1 of Thuja plicata. Classification (NCBI taxonomy): domain Eukaryota; kingdom Viridiplantae; phylum Streptophyta; class Pinopsida; order Cupressales; family Cupressaceae; genus Thuja; species Thuja plicata. The sequence goes on from MU225462.1 coordinate 933,645, forward strand.
CTCGATTGAAATATTAATTTAAAGTTTCAATTTTTCTCAATGAAAGGAAAACCCACCTAATATTTTGATGTCAAATGCTTCTATTTTAAAGTTCACAGAGATCCGACCTCATTTGAAATAATAATTTCAAGTTTCAATTTAAGATAATCAGTGGAAATCCCACCTAATATTTTGATGTCAAGTGCTTCCAATTTAAATTTCACAAACACCGGAGCTCATTTGAAATATTAATTTAAAGTTTCAATTTTGCTCAATCAGAGGAAAACCCACCTAATATTTTGATGTCAAATGCTTCTATTTTAAATTTCATGGAGATTCGAGCTCATTTGAACTATTAATTTCAAGTTTCAATTTTACACAATCAGTGGAAAACCCACCTAACATTTTGATGTCAAATGCTCTCAATTTAAATTTCACGAAGATCCGAGCTCGTTTGAAATATTAATTTAAAGTTTCAATTTTGCTCAATCAGAGGAAAACCCACTTAATATTTTGATGTCAAATGCTTCCATTTTAAATTTCACGAAGATCGGAGGTCCTATGAAATTTTAAATTTAAACTTTCAATTTTGCTCTCGGACGTAAAACATGTCACAAAAAAGTTTCAATTTTGCACAGTCAGTTGTAAACCCACCTAATATTTTCATGTCAAATGCTTTCATTTTAAATTTCATGAACATCAAAACTCATTTGAAATATTAATTTAAACTTTCAATTTTTCTCAGTTAGAGGAAAACCCACCTAATATTTTGATGTCAAATGCTTCTATTTTAAATTGGAAGCATTTGACATCAAAATATTAATTTAAAGTTTCAAATATTAATTTAAATTTTTAGTTTTACACAATCAGAGAAAAACCCACCTAATATTTTAATGCTAAATGCTTCCATCTTAAATTTCACGAAAATCGGATCTCATTAGAAATATTAATTTAAAGTTTCAATTTTGCTCAATCAGAGGAAAACCCACCTAATATTTTGATGTCAAATTCTTCTATTTTAAATTTCATGGAGATCCGAGCTCATTTGAAATATTAATTTCAAGTTTCAATTTTACACAATCAGTGGAAACCCACCTAATATTTTGATGTCAAATGCTTCCAATTTAAATTTCATGAAGATCAGAGCTTGTTTGAAATATTAATTTAAAATTTCAATTTTGCTGAGTTAGAGGAAAACCCACCTATTATTTTGATGTAAAATGCTTCTATTTTAAATTGGAAGCATTTGACATCAAAATATTAATTAAATCGATCAGATTTCCACAATCCATAAGAATTTACAATTTGATTTCTGGATTTGATTGTGTGTAGTTTTTAGCATCAAATCAAATCCAGAAATCAAATTGTAAAATCAAAATATTAATTTAAAGTTGCAAATATTATTTTAAAGTTTCAGTTTTACACAATCAGAGGAAAACCCACCTAATATTTTAATGTCAAATCCTTCCATTTTAATTTTCATGAAGATTGGATCTCGTTTAAAATATTAATTTAAAGTTTAAATTTTGCTCAATCAGAGGAAAGTCCACCTAATATTTTGATGTCAAATGCTTCTATTTTTAAATTCATCGATATCTGAGCTTGTTTGAAATATTAATTTCAATTTTCAATTTTACACAATCAGTGGATAACCCACCTAACATTTTGATGTCAAATGCTTCCAATTTAAATTTCATGAAGATCGGAGCTCGTTTGAAATATTAATTTAAAGTTTCAATTTGGCTCAATCAAAGGAAAACCCACCTAATATTTTGATGTCAAATGCTTACATTTTAAATTTCACGAAGATCGGAGGTCATATGAAATATTAATGTAAACTTTCAATTTTGCTCTCGGACGTAAAATGTGTCACAAAAAAGTTTCAATTTTGCACAGTCAGAGGTAAACCCACCTAATATTTTGATGTCAAATTCTTCCATTTTAAATTTCATGAACACCGGAGCTCTTTTGAAATATTTATTTAAACTTTCAATTTTGCTCAATTAGAGGAAAACCCACCTAATATTTTGATGTCAAATGCTCCTATTTTAAATTGGAAGCATTTGACATTAAAATATTAATTTAAAGTTTCAAATATTAATTTAAAGTTTTAGTTCTACACAATCATAGGAAAACCCACCTAATATTTTAATGTCAAATGCTTCCATTTTAAATTTCATGAAGATCGGATCTAGTTAGAAATATTAATTTAAAGTTTCAATTTTTCTCAATCAAAGGAAAACACACCTAATATTTTGATGTCAAATGCTTCTATTTTAAATTTCACAGAGATCCGAGCTCGTTTGAAATATTAATCTGAAGCTTCAATTTTACACAATCAGTGGAAAACCCACCTAATATTTTGATTTCAAATGCTTCCATTTTAAATTTCATGAAGATCAGAGCTCATTTGAAATATTAATTTAATGTTTTGATTTTGTTCAATCAGAGGAAAACCCACCTAATATTTTTATGTTAGATGCTTCTATTTTAAATTTCACGAAGATCAGAGCTCGTATGAAATATTAATTTAAAGTTTCAATTTTGCTCCCGAACGTTAAACGTGTCACAAAAAAGTTTGAATTTTGCACAATCAGAGGTAAACCCACCTAATATTTTTATGTCAAATTCTTCCATTTTAAGTTTAATGAACATCAGAGCTCGTTTAAAATATTAATTTAAACTTTCAATTTTGCTGAATTAGAGGAAAACCCACCTAATATTTTGATGTCAAATGCTTTTATTTTAAATTGGAAACATTTGACATCAAAATATTAATTTAAAGTTTCAAATATTAATTTAAATTTTCTTTTTTACACAATCAGAGGAAAACCCACCTAATATTTTAATGTCAAATGCTTCCATTTTAAATTTCACGAAGATCAGATCTCGTTTGAAATATTAATTTAAAGTTTCAATTTTGCTCAATCAGAGGAAAATCCACGTAATATTTTGATGTCAAATGCTTCTATTTAAAATTTCATGTAGATCCGAGCACGTTTGAAATATTAATTTCAAGTTTCAATTTTACACAATCAGTGGAAAACCCACCTAATATTTTGATGTCAAATGCTTCCAATTAAAATTTCACAAAGATCGGAGCTCATTTGAAATATTAATTTGAAGTTTTGTTTTGCTTAATCAGAGGAAAGCCCACCTAATATTTTGATGTGAAATGCTTCCATTTTAAATTTCACAAAGACCAGAGGTCGTATGAAATATTAATTTAAACTTTCAATTTTACTCCCAGACGTAAAATGTGTCACAAAAAAGTTTCAATTTTGCACAATCAGAGGTAAACCCACCAAATATTTTAATGTCAAATGATTCCATTTTAAATTTCATGGACATCAGAGCTCGTTTCAAATATTAATTTATACTTTCAATTTTGCTAAATTAGAGGAAAACCCACCTAATATTTTGATGTCAAATGCTTCTATTTTAAATTGGAAGAATTTGACATCAAAATATTAATTTAAAGTTTCAAATATTAATTTAAAGTTTCAGTTTTACACAATCAGAGGAAAACCCACCTAATATTTTAATGTCAAATGCTTCCATTTTAAATTTCATGAAGATCGGATCTCGTTAGAAATATTAATTTAAAGTTTCAATTTTTCTCAATCAGAGGAAAACCCACCTAATATTTTGATGTCAAATGCTTCTATTTTAAATTTCACAGAGATTTGAGCTCGTTTGAAATATTAATTTCAAGTTTCAATTTTACACAATCAGTAGAAAACCCACCTAATATTTTGATGTCAAATGCTTCCAATTTAAATTTCATGAAGATCGGAGCTTGTTTGAAATATCAATTTAAAGTTTTGATTTTTCTCAATCAGAGGAAAACCCACCTAATATTTGGATGTCAAATGCTTCCATTTTAAATTTCACGAAGAGCGGAGCTCTAATGAAATATTAATTTAAACTTTCAATTTTTCTCGTGGACGTAAAACATGTCATAAAAAGGTTTCAATTTTGCACAATCAGAGGTAAACCCACCTAATATTTTGATGTCAAATACTTCCATTTTAAATTTCATGAACATCGGAGCTCGTTTGAAATATTAATTTAAACTTTTAATTTTTCTCAATTAGAGGAAAACCCACCTAATATTTTTATGTCAAATGCTTCTAATTTAAATTGGAAGCATTTGACATCAAAATATTAAAATAAAGTTTCAAATATTAATTTAAAGTTTCAGTTTTACACAATCAGAGGAAAACCCACCTAATATTTTAATGTCAAATGCTTCCATTTTAAATTTCACGAAGATTAGATCTCTTTTGAAATATTAATTCAAAGTTTAAATTTTTCTCAATGAGAGGAAAACCCACCTAATATTTTGATGTCAAATGTTTCTATTTTAAATTTCATGGAGATCCGAGCTTGTTGGAAATATTAATTTCAAGTTTCAATTTTAGACAATCAGTGAAAAACCTTGATAATCCCTAAGTTTTGTTGATGATTAGTGACCTACACTTAGTCATTTACTTAGGCATTTTTAGTTGGTTATCACTGTGGCCGAGCTAAACATTCAAGGCCGAGCAAGATTTCTGAGCAAGTGTGAGGTTGCCGAGTTACATCATGCCAAGCCAAGTAGAATATTAAGTGTTGAGCGACAGAGATGTTTAGTGTTGAGCAGAATAGTTTTTACATACATGTATGGATTAATTCAAACTTTGATGTAAACAGTTTAGGCTGACTTGTATGAGATTTGGGCCGACATTTGTACACATTTAATATTTGTCTACTGAGCTAATTTCACATTTAATTATTTTATACTATGCATGGCATGGAGCCAATCAGGAAATTAGAAAGCATTGGAGGCATAAATTGTAGATCTTGATCATTGATCTAGATCTCGCTGCCAGATCCAAAAAGACATATAAGATATCTTCTAACCCTAGAAAATGTGTGTGAGCAAGAGATATACAGAGAAGGGTTGTGTGTTCATGAGAGATGAACAGTAAGTCATTTTGAGAAGAAGCCTAGATCAAGAAGAATGAGAGAGTAGTGAAAAGTAGAGTAAAGATATATCAGATTGAGAGATCACAGAAGGTATCAGAAAGAGCAGATCCGTCATCAGCATCTGAGTGCATAACAAAGGATTACTACTTGGTACATTCTAATAGGTGTATCAGGTGAAATCTCTTAATAGAGTGGTTCTAGTAGACTATTTTTAATCCTTTAGAGGAGTGCTTACTTTACTGTAAGTTGTAATCCTTTAACAAGGTAGATTGTAATGATCTTTAATTCTTAACCGAACAGACCTTTAACCAGGTAGATTGCATGTTACAATCAAACTCTTGTAGCCCTAACAGACACACTTTATTGTTGCAGTAGTGAATATTTTATGGGTGTCATCCCCACCCTAGCTTTACCTATTTGGGTTTTTGGGTTACCAAAATTTTGTGTTATGAGTTACATATTTCATGTTATTGATGCTATCTGATGTTAGGTTAAATTCATATATGTATGAATGTGGATCAAGTTGTTTTAAGCGGTTAAGTTTTAAGATCTGATTCATCCCACCTCTGAGTATCTTGCTTTCCCCATTATTATACTTCCAATAATTGGCATCAGAGCATAGTTCACCTACAAAAGCTTTTAGTCATCTTGTGAGAACATATCTTGAGATGGAGGTTTAGAAGTTGGGTAAAGTCATTGAAAATCAGAAGATCGAGATCCAGCTAGCATTAAATTAGCTTGAGATAGAAAGACAAGAATTGAAGAAATCATTGATAGCTAGGAAAGATTTGGCCAGACAAATGAATGATACTCATTACCAGGAAGATGACACTGCAAATCTATTTAAGAATGGAGATTCAACTGAGAGCGATGCAGAAATTGCAGATCTACTACAAAATAATAATGCACTGTGTGAAGAAATTAGAAACTTGAAAAGAGAACAAGAAATGCAAACAATGAGACTATGTGAAGTAGTGGAACAAAAGAAGAAAGATGAAGAAGACAAAGCTATGGTAGAAGAAGATAAAAGAGTGATAACTGTCAGACTTGATGAAAGGACACATGATGTGTAGATGATGACAATCAATCAGGTTGACATGGAAAATCAACTGCTACTTGCAAATCAGGAGATTAGTAGGAAAGATACAGAAATGATAAATCTAAGATCTAAGAAAAATCAATTGAAAGATGATTTGAGATTTGGGAAGGAACTTAATGAAAGATTGAATAAGCCTAATGAAGCTTTGACTCATTTTGAGAATCTGATGGAAGCATCAATAAGGTCAAAAGATTCTTCTGGATTAGGTCACACTGAACCAAAGACATTTGCTGAGAAAGGGGAAACATCTAATATTGGTGAAAGGAGGAATGCAAAGACAAAGCACAACAAGCTTGTTTGCCACCACTATGGAAAACTAGGTCATACAAAAAACATTTTCCAAAGTAAGAAAGGTAAGTCCAATCCTAAACCTAAGTTTAATGGTTATTGTTTTAATTACAAGAAATTTGGACATAAAGAAAATGAATGTTGGGCTAAAGCAAGTGATGCACCCCCCAAACCAAGATTTAATGGTTATTGTTACAAGTGTCAGAAACATGGTCATAAGGCACACAACTGTAGATCCAATGCTAAACAACAATGGACATCAAAAACAAAAACAAAAGCATCTAAGAAAGGCAACACTTACAACTGGGATTATAATACAAAGCAGAGTTGTCATTACTGTGAAGAATATGGACATGCACCTGAAGATTTCTTAAAGACACATGTTAGAGGGAAATATAAGATTTGGATGAATGGAAGCTTATTCTATTTTAGTTGTTTAAAGAAAGGTCAATCTAAGAGAGAGTGTAGGAAAAGAGTTCCTACTCCTACTATTGAATAAATAAGAGCACAAATGAACCAGACATGGGTAAGGAAAATAGAGCCGAGCAGTAGTGAATGCACTGAAGCCGAGGTCACCCAATCCAATGGATCAGGTGATCACACCATTTATAATTGAGCAATAGAGGTATCTAAGGAACTAAATTTAAATTTCAAATCTTACATCAGTTCCTAATATATAAATGTGCCAAAGTCCATATCTGCATATGTTAAGATGTACCAAGACATGTTTGTGACAAGTGTCGAGAAGAGTTATCTGCACTATAGGTGTCGAGTTGGTTGGCTGAGTAAGTTGTGTAATGGCCGAGTATGGTAAGCTGAGTGGTATGCAAGTTGTGTTAGTCGGCCAATGACAGATGGCTTGCACTAACCTAACAGGAAAAATATTTATTGCTTACCTATCTTGACCCTTCGATTCTATATAGGATGAATGGTCTATTATTCATTTTTACCTTGTGATTTTCATTATTCACAGAGTGATCAAAGAAGTTGCAAAATTTGATCTTAGAAAAGTGTGTTTTGATAATTTTTTCAACGTGTCATTAGAAACCCTAAGTTGAACAGTGCAAAGTGTTACTTGCCAAGGTACTGTGTTCTTCATTCTCGAACCCTAATTTTAGAGATTATGGCTGCAAGTTCTTCCACACCAGTCAAAGGAATGGAGGAGGATTTGAATCAAATTAAGTTAGTAAGGAGTGATGCATGCACACCACCAAACTTTTGTACCATTCCTGAAAGCATGATTCTAAGTGATCTGAACGGAGCCCTCTCATCAATCCCACCAAAGGTACTTATGATTCATGATGTTAGATCTTGTTACATGGTTAAAATTGGTGAAGTGGGTGATAGAGAACTGAGAAAATCCTATGACAAGTTATGTGAAAATGGAATTCTAAAAGATGAATTCAAGCATTTAGCTGACAAAGGGTTAACTCATGCCCTATATTTGCCAACAGAATTCAAGAATGAATGGATTAAGGTTGTCCTAAGCCAAGTTCATAATATGCATATGTGGTTGGACAATGGACATGTAAAGATCACAAAATATATTATTCATCAAGTTACTAAATATCCTATTATTAGTGGTAAGTGGACCATGAGAGATGAGAAGAAAGAAGAGATAGAAGCTAACACTGGAGCTGTCTGGAACAACAGAGGTATGACCATCTCTACAATTGAAGACTTAGAACTTGACTTTGGAGTGAGAGTGATTGCACACAAGTTCTATCAGTCAAGCCAACTGGATCGTGTTCCCTATACAGCCATGGACCAGGCATGGAAGATATTAAAAAAGAATCACACCTACGACCTTGCCAAGTTATAGTTGACACAACTAGCTAAGAACTTACTATCAATCAGGAAAGCCAAAAGCTCATCATGTAAGTTTGGCTCTTTGTTAATTTGTATATTCTTCTATGTACAAAATTCATTTCCTACACTAGGAAATATTGTTTAGAAGAAGGACAGACCCATCACTTTATAGATTAGTGAATGTATTCAACAATTAGGAAACAATTTCAATAGTATTATGGGAAATTATTTTTTGGAATTCAAAAAGAGAATGAGGTTGAGGACTAGAATTCCCAATTCACTTGTGGAGAAGCACTATGAAGAGATATGTTTCTTAGTTGATACATATTACACTTACATTTAGGCTGTGACACCTAGTGTATCATGGATGGAGCCATTTCCATATGAAGTTAACATTAATGAAACATCAGTAGCTATCACATCACTCCTAGCAGAGGAGATTTATAAAAAAGCTAAAAGATTTAGAAATTATGATGAAGCAAAGGCAAATATTTCAATGAATCTTAAGGCAGGAACCATGGAAAGAAAGAGGAAAAAGAGTGTGAAAAATCTAAAAAAGATGGTTGGCTTGCCGAGTGATGAGGAGCTAGAGGATGCACCTCTAGACATTTCTACTGGACAAGAAGAAGATGTATCTGAGGGACAAAAAGTAGAAGTCAATGAATCTGAAGAAGAGATTACTGTTAAAGAAAAAGGAAAGAGACCAACAGTAGCCAAGGTAACCAAGCTAAGTAAAGAAAAACCTAGAGTTACCCCTCCCATTAAAAATCATCTAAGGACAAGGGCATCTATTTCCACATCACCAGTAGAGCAAACAAAAGTTTATGTAAAGAAGATTGGAGAAATTAGTTCTGGATCAAAGACAAAATTTGCAACAAAGGCTGTGTTGAGCCTACAAGTTAAGAGACCAAGAAGGAAACTACATTTGGATCCAGAAAGTGATGAAGACAAGACAAAAATTGATGAACCCAGCAACATACAAACAACACCATTCAAGAAACCCATAGATATTAGTGAGGTATGTGAGAACTTGAGAAATTTTGCAAGGTTATCTGGTTTTAAGTTTATCAGGTATGAAAAATTGAAGGTAGAAGACAAGCATAAGGTTTGAGAAGCTCTTCTAGACATGATGTGTAATTTCAAGTTAACTCCTACAGCAATAGGAAATAATGTGCCGAGTGAGTTATATAATTTTCTATCTGGAAAATGGGAATTTGCACTCACAACTAAAAGACAGATAAGGGAAGGCACATTAGCTCAAGTCATTCTTGAGCTAACCAAGAAATAGAGAGAAAAATTTGTTGAAGAGTATAAGCATAAATTTATACCTAAATAGAGAGGTTATGCTATTTTGAAGAATGATATTGAAGGGATAGTACAACAAAGTACTAGGATTTGGAAGGAAATTTTTGGATTGATTGCTCCAAAAGAGAAGAAAACTGATGAAGGAACATCAGAGCTGAAGGCTAAAGAGATTGAATCCACCCCTGTACCATAGAAATCAATAGTTCAAATTGCTACTAAGCCTGAGAAGACTGGAACAGAAACACAAGAACAAATAGAGACAGGTAACACTGTTGATCTAACTATTGACAGTCCAATTGATGACTCTAGCAATCTGGATGTCGAGGGTCAAGATGAGCCGAGAGACTCAACTATAGAATCACCTATTAAGGAAACTAAGGTTGAAGAAGAGAAGAGTACAGAGGAAGATGAAGAGAGAACTCAAAAGGAATCTAAGGATAAGGATGCTCAAGAAGAAGTAGAAAAGGAGAAAACAATTGAACAAGAGGTAATTATACAACATTCACCTATTTTGGAGGTTGTAAATGTTGGAAATAATCAAGACTATCCAAGTTACTAAGAGGGGAGGGGTGAATCAGTAACTCTTAAAACTTTAAATCATTTCTACACTTGTATATACTTCACCATTCATTTATCTAATCTACTGCAAGCATGAAAGTATAATCATTCATAACACATAAACACAAAGATTTGGTAACCCAGAAACCTTCCAAATAGAAAGTAAAACTGGGGT
>MU225462.1:950530-971347 GCA_018584345.1 Thuja plicata
TAAAGGATTTACAAACTGATTCAACTGTTAGGATGAAATAGTAGATCTTGACTTACAACTTTATTTCTGATAAGATCCTTTGAATACTGATCACCTTCTATGATAGATATGGCTATTCTGCTCCTTTACTGACCTTGCGAAAATGCTCTGCTCTGCTGCTGTTTTTCGCTGATTACTCTTATTTTAACACTTCAGATGATATATTACATTACATATATATACCGTTCCCATAATTACAATTTGCAAGGTCGGCCAAATATATATAAATAAGATAAACTTATTCCTGAGTCGGCCCTTCATAAGTAAACAAAATATTACTGAGTCGGTAGAAGCTCGGGTTCCTCAAGCTAGCTCGGTGATCTTCTGATACTCGGCATCCACTACAATACTCGGCATCGTCATGCTCTCGGTAAGAGTAGAAGCTCGGTCCATACTAGTCCTGAAGTGTATCTTGGAACTCGGTAGCCATTGGTGACTCGGTAGGTATAGTGTCACTCGATAACCGCTGGTGACTCGGTAGTAACTGACTTCTCGGTTGGCTTCGACTGATGGCTCGGTAGTTACGGTGAAGCTCGGTGACTACCGTCTGCTTGGTAAATGTTGCACTTCTCGGTGAACACTGCTGAACTGTTCATATGCTCAGTGACCATTATTTTGCTCGGTTTGAACTGTTTAACCGCTGAGCTTTCCAAGGTGATTACTGAATGCTCACTATAAGCTGTGGACTTAGTGATGAGCTCGGTAAGCATTCAGAATCAAATAAGTGTTTTCACTAATGACAAATATAACATAATTCCAACAGTAAAATCAGTTCTAGATAGTAGTGAGGAGATAAGAGATACTAACAATGATCCTAAAGAGAAAGAGGCAGTGCAAGTGTTGGTTGATCTACCACATTCTACATCATCAACTCCCACTAGAACTAAGACGGGAAGCATGCCTGATCAGCAGGCAATTTTGACTGAACTGAAAGATGCAATGGTGACTACTACTGAAACTAGAAAAAGTATTGTAGAAACAAAGTCGAGCAGTAGTTCACCTGAATTTAAGAAGAGAAAATTTATGAGGAAGAAGTCTCTAATTATTGATGTCACATTTGATGAAGTTATTGTGATTGCACCATGGGATCCCAATGTTTTGCCTTATGAACAAATTGAGACTCTTCAAGAGCTACTTAAGAGGAAGAAAAGATAGGAGGAACTGAAAAGGGAGCAAAAGTAAAAGCAAGTGCTACATGACATAAAAGATATATTTGTAAATTCTTTTGACATGGAGCATGAAAATCCTCAAGCCCCTATTCTTGAACAGTTAGTTCACATTGTGCAAAAGGTAAATGATGACAATATTGAAGCCAATGAAAATCTGTTGCAATGGTCTGAGAGAAAATTCAAGAACAAAGTGTGTGTGCTTAAATGTGACCTCTTAAATCAGGCACAAACACAACATGGTCCTTACTCAATCATCAAATTTGCAAAGATGAACATGAATTGTCCATTTCGCAAACTTGATTGAAGTGACCTGTTGCCTCCTATTTAGTTGGGGTTTTGAATTTACTCTCAGAAAAAGAGCCAACAACCTTGACCATTGCTAAAATGGAGGATTTTGAAGTATGAAAGATGAGCAAATTTCCATTAATGTCAGAATGAAAATGCCATTAATTTATTAATGAGATGCATATTTAATCTAGAATGAGATGCAAATTTAATTGAATTACACTAGAACAATAATCAAATTACACTATCCATGAGAATGTAATTACACTAAATGAGATTTAAACTAAAATGAAATAAAAGCTATGAAATATGAAATAAGTGAGACAAAAATTAACTATAGTTATGATGCTCTAAAAATTGCTCCCCTTGATTGAAGAAAATGAGGCCCATAATATAGAACAACCTGAGAAGGGGATGAAGAGTTTCTTGAAAAGAAAAAGCTGACTCTTCATCTCCATGGAGGAAGGTGAGATAATTTTGGAGGAATTATTTAGCTAAAAGAATGAATTATTGCCACATGAGTGGCTTTTCATATGGAATTATGGGATCCCTTTTGAGGATAATTCACTCAAATAAGTAAATTATTCTTTTAATTCTTCTTGATGTGTATTTAGCTAAAGGGGGTGGAATTAATTTAATTTTAAAAGCACTTAGGACTATAGAATTAAATTGATTAATCATACGGATTGTTTAGCTAATAAACCTTGATAATTTAGGAATTAAATATAGTGTAAGATTTATGCAAATTCAGGTTTTCTACATTTGAGACCAAGTCAATTAAAGTCAATTAGGAAGAGAAATTTCCCTAGTACAATAGGACTTCGATGATGAGAAAATGCTCCAAAATTGATTAGAATTGTAAGGTGCCAATTTTGGGTTGTTACATTTTTCCCCTCTTTGAATTGATGTGTGAGAAAAACATTGATTCAAAGAATAGTCTAATGTGAAGATGAAGATTTTGCAAGTCTAGGTTAGGTTTCCAAGACACCAATTAGATCGAGAGTCAGAACCACCTTCAAAATGAAGCATGATTCTCCAAAGTCTAAGTTAGATTGCGAAGACAACAGTCCAAATACCACTTGAGAGAAGATCAAAATCGGGGTTAGATTGCCCCAATGTACACTGATAGCCAATGAAGATCTAGGACTATCTCTAGAATTAGGGTTAGATTGGCCCAATATGAAGGTTAGCCCTCCAAGATCTAGGTTAGGTTGCCTAGATAATGATCTAAAGATCTTTTGAGATCCATCTTCAGAATGAAGAACGACTTTAAGGAATTAGGGTTAGATTTCCCCAATACCCAATGAGATTTCAAGAATCATCTCCAGAATGAAGCTTGATCCTTGAGGATCTGAGTTAGATTTCTCAGATTCCTAGAAAGATAGATGGCAAGATGACAAGATGTGAGGCATCAAGATGCCCCTAGAGATTCAAGATCATGGAATATCCAATTTTGACCATAAGGTATGAAAAATTGAATATGCCCCAAGTGATGAGATGCCCCTAGTAATGGAGACTTTTGATTTAGATAAGACTGATTCAAGATTAATGTGAAAAGATTTAATGATGCAATCATCCTGCCCCCCTCGAGAGCAAGATCGAAAGATGACACGATAGAAAGATGATTAAGAGCGAAAAATCATAGAGAGAAATAAGATCAAAGATCCAGAGGAATTCAGAGAAGATAGAATCAATTTAGAGCGATCAAGAGGTCTTTTTGACTAGGTTTTCCCATAGTTGACCAAGTTTGACTAGAATTGACTAGAGTTGACTTTGATGAAAAGATTGTAGAAGCTGAGAAAATGATGACGAGATATGATTCTGACAAGAAAGCGACGTCAAAAAATTGACTACACAAGTGTTAGAGCACGTCAGTCCCAAAATTTTAAAATGTGATTTTGAGCTACTTAGGAGTGTCAAATTTTGATTTTGATCCCGAAAATGGATTCAGAATGGTCCATTTAGCCAAGGGTGTAATTTTCACAGAAAATGGAGCACTTTTGAAAATTAGGTCAAAAGCTATATAAGGCCCAAAGGGGTCATTTTCAAATCATTATTCACTTTTGACTTTAGCGATGGTGAGAGCTCCAGCTAACATTGGTAGCATTCCCATGTGTTTACATCAATTTGAGTGCTCCTGATGACACAACTAGCCACCGAAGTATGATGCACCTATAAGTAATCAAAAAACCATCCTGCATTTCAAATATTATTATTATTTTTTAGGTCATTTTAGCACATTTTTAAAGGTTTTTAGGGTCTGTCACATCCAATCTCGCGTGAGGGAACATTTTCCTTGTGCTAGCCTAGATCGCCCTTCGCACAAGGATTCAATTTAATCACATGGGTTAGGGCTTCCTCGCATGAAATGCATGCTGATAATGCACGAGATTTCATCACATGCAAGGAAATCTCATGCAAAAATAGATCTCGTCTTGCGCAAAGCAAAAAGCTCATGCGGGAAAAGAGTTTCCTCACATGGGAATCACGTACTGTTTTGAAAGCTATCATTCATTATGTCACAGAGTCAGCCAGTTAGAATGCCTCAAGACTGTGTTCAAGATAGATCCATAGCTATATTTACTGTCATTTGCTTTAAAAAATCATCATGTTGAGGTATTGATCCAATCTCATCGCTTGCTTTGTAGGTTGACTTCCCTGATATTGTGTTCTGATTGCACCATCCTATCATGGGTGAGCTGCTGCAGAGATTGTTGGGTGCTGATAGTGCCCATCTTGATAGGCTAGGATTGTTTTATCTTCATGATGCACCCAATATTCAGGTAAATCATGGTCTATTGGGTTCACTAGTCGAGTGTTTCCATTCAAAGATGAACACATTCCACTTTCTTTAGGGGGAGATGACAGTCACTCCTAAGGATATATACAAGATCCTTAGAGTACCATTCCATGAGGCTTGTGTAGAGTATGATACCTAGCCGAGAGCAAGTACACTGGAACTAAGAGCAGTCTTCGATGATGATCTGGTGATGGGTCGAGCCATCTCTTGGGAGGATTTGATGAGCAGGTATGACGTAGATCACCCACTGGCAGTTGTCTTGGCACTTTTCTTGAGTTGTCACCTAGTTTCCAATCAAGGTCAGCATGGATTAGAGTATGGCTGGGGAGGCATACTATAGAGGATGCTAGCCACACAAGTAGTGAGATTTAAATGGGATGAGTGCATGCTCACTTAGATGTATCATGAGATGCACAAGATTGTGTATCAAGGTGTACGGACTATGGCGGTAGGAGTCATCATTTTATAGATCTAGGCCTGGGAGCACCTTCCCATATGTTGACCAATATTCCATGATACTCAGCAGCCCTTAAAGCTATACATTTACAGATATGCCATCCCTATGACCTAGCCAGCGCTGGGTAAGATAGAGCAATTGTGAGCCCAAATAGATGATATGGTAGCAGTTATATGGCGGCCATGGATAGCCACTGAGGTGTGGGATGACACACAGCATGAGCTATCATATATGTTATGTTCACATCCTTTGATCGAGTGTACTATCATCATTATTGAGCACTTCCTATTGACATAGGTATTGCGACAGTTTGGGAGACCTCAGGATGTCTCGCAAGAGTATTGTACTTATGCCCGATTCATCGATGAGATGAAGAAGGGCTGGCAGAGATAGCTAGAGAGGGATCAAAGCATGATAGAGGCATGAGTACCACCAGCTAGGTGGGATTACATGGTAGGGGTGATGAATGTAGGGATGACACCTATATATAGGGATCACATCTTAGCCCATCCTTTTCCCAGATACACAGATCCTGTTGACTTGGGCCCACAGATACAGCAAGTGGTATGACCACCACCATAGCAGTAGACACAATAGCCACCATTATAGTAGTAGACATAGCAGGTACCATTACAGCAGTAGGAGAGGGTAGTACGGCTAAGGACTATGTAGATTCCTACCCCCTCGAGACTTATGGGGTTAGATATTGGTGCAGCGAGAAGTGGCACGTAGGAGAGATCTACCAAGTAGGGAGAGGATACCATCATGGCCGATATAGTTATGGCTGATCCATAGGTAGGTAGATAGGTAGCCCAATTATAGGAGTCTCTTTGGAGGCTCTAAGAGAGGGTGAGATAGGTACAGAGGGAGTGGGATGATTCCCACACATAGGTGATCATTTAGGAGACTTGAATGGCCGAGTGAGATCAAGAGATTCAAGGGTTATAGGAGGCACTAGCTAGATCTTAGATAGAGACTAGATATGAGGCTGCTTAGTCAGCCTATTACTATGTTGCATACACTATTTCAATTCCAGAGGCAGTAGACCAGGTTCTTCCATTTTTAGAGTATGCTGGGGCATGGGCCGCTCTATAGGGACCACCTCCATAGGGACCACCTCCTCAGTAGCAGGGTATACCACCTCCTCCACCTCCGCCGGGTGGTTAGATGAGACACTTGATATACATGTGTACCACCATTTTGAGATACTGTGCTCGAGTAGCACCATTGTACATTTTGATTGATTGACATATATATGAGCTCAATTTTGGCATCATTGTACTTGTTCATATATTGCTTTAGATTTTTATGTTTTGTGAGATGTTTCCTATATGATTTAGATGTATGGATTAGAAATGTATGCCATGGATGAATATGCAAATGTTAATGCACATGTTTCATGGATAAATGCTATGGATGTAATGCAATGATAGATGTTAGATGGATAGATGCTATGTATGATTTGATTTATGCTTATAATGGATGCACATGTTTATGGATATGCAAATGCAAATGAATGTATGGAAATGCAATGGTACTAATCATCTCATGCAGGATATTACAATATATGATAGGTACTAACCAAAAGAATATGAGTAAAGATCGAGAGTGAGTACCAGACACTTGTGCAGTCAAGAGGAAGCCAGGAAAAAAGATGAGGACCTTTGAAGAATGAGAAGACCATGAAGAGAGCACCAAAACCAATGCAATGCAAGCCTAAAATGCGAATTCAAGCCTAAGCTAAATGCAACTGTAGGACTTGGTTGTTGGAATCATCACATAATTATCATCATTAAGTACTTTTAGAACATCAGAGTCAATACAATCCTTACTGGTGCTGCTACAACCATAAGGATATGAATATGACTTTCATCAGACAAAATATAGGAAATGAACATAAGCACCAAGGCACAAAAGCCTAGGTGACCTGAACATTGTTTCTAGTTTGATATAGTAAGAATACATAAGTAAACAAGAAGAGCAATAACAATCAAGGAAATAGTTCCAACCTCCCCTTGGCATTCAAATAAACAAGATCGAGGGATGTGAGGATTTTCCACCTTAATGCAGAAGCTCTTATCACATACACCCTATTTATTTGACATTGTCAGATCATTGAAACCACACCCACAAGCAGTAGACAAAGAAAATATTAATGAAATTCATGAGAATAGAAAACATACAAAGAAAGATTCAATCATAGCTCAGCATGTTTCAAATTTTACAAATGTGTATGTGTTTAGGGTGTTGAAAAACACCTTTGTGATTGTGAGTGCAATGTGTTTGACTACTATCAAGGAAGGTTTACATTGTGATGATATCCAATATGTGTTGAAAAAAATAGATGTGTCCAAAGAGAGTGTTGAAAAATACTATTTGATTGGGGTGTTTAAGAAACACCAGTTTGCACCAGTAGATAGTTGTCCTTTAGAACTAAAGAGATTACTAACTCGAGTGTAAAATGAAGATATGATCAGAGTGGGGAGCCATGCCCCCAAGTAATGAATAGATTGATGCCAAATATGCAGATTAGCGAATCAATGTGAGAAATCCCAGTAATATAGTGACAGTAGGTAGATGTAGTGAGAAACACTGGTGACTGATGCGAGAGAGATTATCAAGCATAAAGGTCGATGTGAGATCTAGGCATCAACAGGAAGACTCAGTGAGAAACACTAGTGACTGATGCGAAGAGGACAGAGACTCCAAAAGCTATACAATGGCCCCTCGACTAGGAAGATGCCCCCGAGTGTGACCAGTTCAATCCATGTGAAATCGAGCAAAATCTAGAAGATGACTGAGAGCAAATGCATGAGAAAACTAAAGTAGGAAAGCAAACTAAAGTGAGAAAGCAGACTGAAGCAGGAAAGCAGAATAGGAAATTTCCATAAAGCCAAGAGATGCCATGATAGATAGAGCAGTGGAACAAGAGGCACCTGTTTACCAGGTTTTCACCATCTTGGAAGAAATTCTATTTTTGCTACCATGATGCTTGTTTACCAGGTTTTCATCAATGGCACATTTTTCCTCTTTTTCTCTTTTTTTGTATTTTCATTTTTTAATTTTTTTATATTTTTTCATTTTTTTATTTTTTTTGGTATTATCAAGGTGCCTATTTACCAGGTTTTCACTAGGATAATAGATACATCAAAGTGCCTATTTGCTAGGTTTTCACTAAGATGATCATTTTTTTAGGACATTTTGCAATTTTTAGGATTTTCTCAGAATAAAGTATGTACATGAGCATTCAGAAGACATTTCAACTGTAAATTTTTTTCAGATGAAGAATGTTGATGGGCTCTTTGAATTATTCTCCCTTTGTGGTGGAGAGCTGATAAGCACTAGACCCAAATACTGTAGTGATAATATATGGACCAACCTAGTTTAGCTAAAATTTTCCTTTCTTGATCCACTGTTGTTGATTCTTAGGGTTCTCTCTCAGGACAAGATCACCCATTTGAAAGTCTCTTGATCTGACCTTCTTGTTATAGCTTTTAGATATTCTCCTCTAATATACTCAGAGATGATTGAATGCCACTTTTTGATGTTCATCCATTAGTTCAAGCTCTTGTAGTTGATATATTCTAATATCATCATTAGTAATGAGGCCCTTCAGAGAGACTTGCAAGTTAGGAATCTCAACCTCAATAGGCAGCACTATATTCTCACCATAAACTAGAGCAAAGGGCATGGCCCCTGTTGGTGTTCATATACTGGTGCGATAAGCCCATAAAGCTGAATTAATCTAGAGATGCTAGTCTCATCTAGATTTGTGTACTGTACGGTGTAGGATCTTGAGAATTGTCTTATTTGAAGCTTCAGTCTATCCATTACCCTAGGGATAATAGATAGAAGACCAGTGCTGAATAATCTTGAGCTTAGTGCATAAATATGTCAAAGCTTTGTTCTTGAATTTCCCCCCATTTTTAGTGATTATTGATGAGGGTACACCATATCTACAGATGATGTAGTTCAGTATAAACATGGCTACAGACTTGCCATCAGCTACACTAAGAGGTACTACCTCAACCCATTTGGTAAAATAGTCTGTAGCTGTAATGATGTATTTATGTCCCCTCGAAGATGATAGATATATCTGACCCACTAGGTCGAAGGCCCACTATTGAAATGGCCAGAAAGTAATGAAGGGGATAAGCTCCTTGGCTGGATCATGAATCAGATTACCATGTAGTTGACACTATTGGCAAGACTTAGTAAACTATGTAGCTTCTTTCTCCATATTTGGCCAATAGTAACTAGCTCTAATAAGTTTACAACCCAGTGTCAGAATATTTGAGTAAGACCCACAGACACCTTCATGTACCTCTTCTAACACATGCTTGGACTTATCCAGTTCTAAACACCTAAGGAGAGTACCGTCTAGACCTCATCTATATAAGTCATTAGCTACGATGAAAAACAGTGAAGCACTACGGATTAAGTGATGTTTCTCATTTTGAGTATATGTGTTAGGAATAATTTGGTCACAAAGATAAGAGTAGATATGGTGGTAGCAAGATGATTCATGTCCAATGACTGAACAGATCATCCGGGAGTCAGGGGAATCATAGGCAGGGTAGCATAACATCTCCACTAGGAATTCATGTCTGAAATCATTTTCTAGCATTTGTAACATAGAATCCAAAGTAGCCATGGCATCAGTTGCTTTATTATCTTCCCTTGGAATTTGTTGGAACATAATATGTGCAAATTATTTCTTAAGATCATCAACCATCTTTTTATAGGGCACCAATTTTTCATCCTTTGTTTGATAGATATCATTCACTTGATTGATAACCAGCTGTGAGTCTCCAAAGACTTTTAGCTCATCAACATGCCATTCAATAGCGATATTTAATCCATTAACCAAAGCTTCATACTCAGAAGTGTTATTTATGCAAGGAAACATCATTTTGTATGCCTTTGGTAATGAATACCGCTGAGGTGTAATGAACAAAATTCCAGCACCTGACCCCTATTGGGTGAATTATCCATCAAAGAACATGGTCCATGTATGATGTGTGAGAAACATGATGGACTCATCTGGGAATTCAATCCTTAATGGTTGATGATCTATAATAGGTGCCTTGGCCAACTAATCTGTGATCGCTTTCCCTTTGATAGATTTTCTCTCAACATATTCAATATCAAATTCACTAAGGAGCATGACCCATTTAGCTAGTCTACTTGTGAGGGTAGCTTTACTGAGAAAGTATTTTAATGGATCAATTTTCACAATGAGCCTTGTAGTGTGAGAAATAATGTAGTGTCATAACTTCTAGGAAGAAAACACCACTACTAAGAAAGATTTCTCAATGATAGAGTAGTTCATTTCATAAGAGACCAATGTTTTGCTGATGTAATAAATTGCTCTTTCTTTATTATTTTGATCTTATTGGGCCAATAGAGAACCCAGAGATGTTTCTATAGCTGAGATGTATAAGACCAATGGCTTCCCATGAATAGGAGGCATTAATATAGGTAGATTGGCTAGATATTGTTTGATCTATTGAAATCCTTGTTCACATTCTTTGTTCCATTCATAGGTCACACCTTTATGTAGAGTTTTAGTAAATGGTTGTGACTTGTCAGCTAGCTATGAGATGAAGCATCAGATAGATTGAAGCCAACCTTGAAGACCTCTAATTTTTTTGATATTGCGAAGTGGAGGAATTTCCATGATAGCTTGCACCTTTGTAGGATCCACCTTGATTCCTTTCATGGAGATGATATAGCCAAGTAATTTTCCTGAAGTTACCCCAAATGCACATTTATTAGGGTTAATCTAAATTTTTCCATACGATCTAGTGTAGGGCCTAGATCAGTAAGATGTGTCTTCCTATCCATGCTCTAAGCATGGGTGTCATCAACATAATCCTCCATTTTCTTTTGCATCATATCATGAAATATGGTAGTGACAGCTCTCCGATAAGTAGCTCCAACATTTTTTAGACCAAAAGGCATAACATTCCAGCAGAAAGTACCCCATGCACAAGTGAAATCTGTCTTTTCTTGGTCCTTTGGCAAAATTTTGATTTGGTTATAGCCAGAGAAATTGTCCATTAGAGAGTACATTTCTTATCCTACTATCATATTCACAATCATATCAATGTTGGGAAGTGGAAAATCATCTTTTGGACATGCCTTATTTAAGTCCCTAAAGTTGGTGCAAACTCTGATATATTTGTCATGCTTTAACACTGGAACTATGTTGGAGATCCATTCTGCATAATCAATGGCTCTGATGAACCAGTCTTTTAGAATTTTCTCCAACTCTACCTTGACAAGTAAAGCCACATGTGAATGCATCTTCCTAAGTTTTTGCTTGACTGGTTTCACACTTGGAGCTATTGATAAGTGATGCATGATAAGATTAGGATCTACACCAGGCATGTCAGAGTATCTCCATGCAAAATTTATCTTTTTCTCCTTGAAGAAATCTGTGAATTCCTTGAGTTCTTTTGTAGATAATGACTTAGCCACATGAATGATGTGTGGATGTTCTTCTGTACCCAGATTTACTAGCTGAGTTGGCTCAATTAGTATCGATGAGTGTTCCTGGAAATGACTCAAAAGGGCATCAAGTATCTCATCCTCAGGCACCTTAGAGAGGTTTTCACCTTTGGATACATCTTTTCTTTTTACTTTTTTTGGCTCTGACATTGCCACAATGTGGTTTTCACCATCACAGTGCCTATTTTTTCTTGTTTTGATTTTATGACTAAGATACTTGATATCAGCCTTGGTCATGTTGACACTTTCTTCACTAGTGGAGGATGTTATAGGTTCAACAGTGTGAAGATAGCAGGCTAGAGCATAGTCATTCTGAAATGTAAGGACTTCATTGGATGAGGTAGGGGAATTTCTATCTATTAGCTCGAGATGTTGGAGTGATAGAGAAGTGGCAGGTTCAAGTGCGTTCATGGACTAGTAAGCTGAGAGCTAAATCAATCTCATCCAAAGGTGCGTTCAAATCCTTTTGAATCCTAGTGACCATAGTAGAAGACATGTTAACGTTCATGGACTCATACTCATTAGACCTTTCACTAGACCCCTCACTTATGTCAAGAATCTTTTCATAGGATCCTTCTAACAAGTTTTCAAACTCATATTCACGAGAATCTGTGTCTGAACTCTAACTGGGATGTTTGCACCATGAAGGATTGGGATTTTTTGTGATGCCAGCATGTTCTTGTGCCAACTGCTCTTGAAATTCTGGTGGTATGTACCACTCACCTTGGAAATTAGGGTCTTGTAACACTTTCCATTTTTTGTAGGTTAATGCATCAAATGGAGTGGTTTTATCAGAATCACTATTAGTCTTGGCTGTACTGACACACGGTATGAAATTTTCTAGCTTAGCAAAGAATGTTGCTAGGTCTAGAGGAATGGGATAAGGAAAGAAATCCTCATCAGAGCTATCCTATATAGTGTCAGTTGTAGCTGTGCTTTCAGGTTCCGATGGAGGATCTAGTTTTTGCACAAACTTGTTAATCCCTAGATGGAACGGGATCTTCTTGAAGCCTAAACCAGTTGTGTCTTTCATCTTTTGACCCATAGCTTTAATAGGTTTGACCAACCCATTACCATTCACTCCTATTGGACCACTCCCTTTGTACCCAAAGTGTTTCATAATTTTAAGAACTTCACTGTTGGGATTTAGTTCACAAGATAGGGCAGTCTATTCAGATATTTTCTTTCCTTTGCAAAGCCAAGCCTTATTAGCTCTTTCCTCATATTCATCTTCTAATGGTGTTGAAGCCCGTAAAAAGGCACCATCATAAACTAACTCAGGA
This sequence comes from Thuja plicata, assembly GCA_018584345.1. Taxonomy (NCBI): domain Eukaryota; kingdom Viridiplantae; phylum Streptophyta; class Pinopsida; order Cupressales; family Cupressaceae; genus Thuja; species Thuja plicata. The sequence continues at coordinate 963,077 of MU225462.1, forward strand.
GGAGTAGAATATCTATAAATCTCGGGGGGTCTCCCGTAAGAATGAGGAGATGGAGGTAGAGCTGCTAATGATAGCACGGGTTCTATTTTATACCCCCCCATGCCTATGTCTTTGATTTTCAAGGTCTGTTCCATGTCTCTAAGCTTTGAATCACATAATTCTATGTATTCTCTGTTAGTCAGAACAAGACTATCGACTGACTGTGTGAGTGCATTACAAGAAGAGCCCATACTAGTAAGAATGGTCACCTCTGCACCTTGGAAAGGAAACTTAATGCACTGATGATATGTAGAGGGAACCACTTGCATTTCATGGATCCACGATCTTCCTAGTAGGATGTTATAAGCAAGGGGAAGGTCTAGCACCTGACATGTGACATCTCATTTAACCGGTCCAACCTGAATAGGTAACAAAACCAAACTTTTAGAATTTATTTCTTCTTCATCATAGGCCTTGATAGTAATTCTCTTGGGGGAATCTATATGATCTTCATCATAACCTAGCTAAGCAAGAAAGTGAGTAGAGAAAATATTGAGACCATCACCATTATCAATAAGGACGCGAAAAACTAGTTGTTTTCCAATCATGACCTCTATATGCAAAGGAGCATTATGTTGGTGACTAATCGAGTGATCATCTTCTTCTGAGAAGCATAAATAGTGTGGTGAAGTCAAGTGACCCACCATGGATTGAAACTGATCTAGATTGATGTCTTTGGGGATATTAGCTTCTGTGAGAGATTTATCCAAAATCTGCCTATGAGCAGGCGAGATCTTCAACAACTCAACGATAGTTATTTGAGCATTGGTTCTTTGGAGCTGGTCAAGAATGCTATAACCAGTAGTAGGAGGAGTAGGGACAAATTTTGTGGTCTTTTTGGCAGAGCCAAAAATATTTTTAACCATGGTTTGTTTCGGTGCAGATGTAGCAGGAGGGTCAGGACCCTTGATAGTGATTTTAGCACAGGATCTGGTAGTGATGTTTGTGTAATCCTAAGATAGTTTAGATTCAGCTAAGTGAGACCCCGAGCCTGTCAAGACAAATGGGGTCTTAGTCTTAGGAGCATCCTTGGTCCCCTTGGTAGTAACCATATCACAATACTCAACTCCAATAGGTTTGATCATATTGATGACATTGTCATAAGTGGCATGTGCATAGTTAACCTTGGCATTTTTGTTCTTAGCATTGGAAGACTCACCTTTCTTGTGATGAGGAAAGGGCTCTTTAAATGCCTAGTGATCTGAATTCTTATTATGATTTTCCACAACAATAACCTTGTTATCAATCAAATCTTGGACTTTATGATGCAACTGAAGACAAGTAGCAGCGTTATGACCCTTGTTTTGGTGATAGTCATAGTATGTGTTTTCATTCCACCAATGGGGTCATGGTTGCAGATTGTATGTACGCTTGTCCAAAGGAGTGAGAACCTGATTTTTCACTAAAGTCTTGAAAACCACATCAAGCAGTTCTCCTAGGGAAGTAAATTCACGCTTGGGTCAAGGGGCCCAAGGTTTGTTTCCAGAGAATCTAGAAGGCAGTTGAGTATTTTTTGTAGCCTTTTCAACAGCTTTGGTTTCTTGTATACTAGAAGTGAGAGTGAAGACCAGTTTTGAAGGAGCTGGGGTCACATTTTCAACCAATCCATCATTCACAACATCCCTATTTTTGTTGACAAACTTCCCTTTATCTTTGTTGGAAGATGAGGAACCTTGTTTATTGTCTTTATACAAAGTAAATTCACCTTTCTTAACCATAAATGCCTCTATCCTCATAGCTTTCTTTATCATGTTGTCAAAATTAAGGGGACCTTGAAGTTGTACTTGATACCCAAAATCAGGAGTGAGATTGTCCAAGAAGATATCAAGTTTCTTAGATTCGGGTATTTTGCGGGGATACTTAGTGCAAACTTGTCTCCATCTCTAGAGAAATGTTAGGAATGGCTCCCCTTGTCTTTGTTTGAGATTGCAAAGGTCCCTGATGTTGACAAGATGTTGTATGTTGTGAGAATAGTGCTGCATAAAGAGATTGGCAATCTCTTCAAAAGTCTTGATGCCGGTGGGTAGTCAAGAAAACCACTCCATGGCAAGTCCACCCAAACTTTGGGGAAAGAGATGCATGAAATAGGTTTGATCATGAATAAACTCCATAGATAGGGCCCCAAATTCTCTTAGATGGTCCTGAGGATCGGTGCTACCCAAGTGTTTATCATATTTAGGGAGTTCTACACCTTTGGGAAAATGTGGCATATGAAGACTCCTATCAAAAGGGAAAGGACAAATAATTTCCATCGTGAATTGTTGTGCAGGTTTGTCTTTATCCTTCATAAGTTGGCTAATCTTATTTTTCATATCTTGAATCACCTTATGATATTTGGTAGCCTCACTCTCTTCTTCTTTAGCCACAAGTGTTTCCACTTGAAAGTTTGAGGGTAGCTGAACTCCTTGTTTTGCCAAATCTAGAAAATATTTCTCTTTATCTTGTGCAAGGAGAATTTCATCATCTTGATGAGAGCCTTATTAGATTTTGTAGCATCTATGTCATTTTGAGTTATTGGCTCATCATCATTACCAAGGATCTCGTAAATGCTTTGACCCTAATCTTGACTTTGGTCATATGGAGGAGGGCAATTATGATGTTGCTCACCTTGTTTACCTTGATCATTTTGAGATTGGTCACGACCATCATTGTATTGACCTTGCATGTAATCGAAAGGAGTTTCCATGTCGTTGATGGGAGATTGTGTCGTGTGCATAGCTTCAGTATGAGTGTGAATATCAAGCTGAGAACTTATGGTCAATGTAACCTTTGGTGGATCAATGGGATTGATAGGATCAAAAGGATTGATATGTTCAAAAGGATCACTAAGGAAGTGAGGATCATTAATAGGATCAACCCAAATAGGTGAATTTATGAAGCTTTGTTGATCTGAAAGAAATGAATTCTATTGATCTTGAAACAAAGGATTAGAGCACAGATGAAACACTAGTTTCTGATTTAGAAAAGGATCTATACTAAGTGTAGAAGAGGAACTTGAGGACCCCTCTTGACTATCAGGTTGAATGACAGATTCAGAATGATCTTTTCCGTGATTACGAGGTTTACCCTTACTTGTTCCAGAACCAAGAATGGGGAATATATTACTGCTTCTAGTCATAATAGGCATAGATGAAGATGAAACAAGAGAGGACCTAGGATCCAACTCAAAACTCTATCTCTAGAGATATTGAAAAGTTGATAATAGGCTAGAAAAACAAAGATGTGAGATGCACCCAACATGAATCGTCAAGAGTATGGCTAGAACAGCTGAGATGTGACTATCACATCGCAAGGTACTAAAACATAGAAAATATAGGACAAAGAAAAAGAGACAAGATGAGTTTGAGTAAGAATCAGTCAGTTTGTGACTCAAAAAAACCAGTTTTAGACTGTAGACAACAAGGAAATAGGCAATCAGACCTCTGGTAAAAGTCAAATCAGACAAAAAAATCATCAGTTAGCGGGAAAAAGCTCACTATTTTAGGACACCAAGCTACAAATTCACATGAGGAAGTGTTGTTTCATGTCAGGAAGTGCTCAACTACGTGCAAGAAAATGCAAACTCGATTGAGGAAGTGCTCAATTTTTGAAATCTCGCGTGATAAAACTCTAGGTTTTGATAAACAGACTCAGTTTTTGAGACAAAAACCAGATTTTGAGACACAATCAGGACTGTTCTCTGACAAAATTTCTAGATTCAGGGCAATTTTATAATAATACAAATCAGCGATCTCAGTTTGAAGGTGACAAGCACTCGTTAACAAGCATGAAGTTTCAATCAAGCAATAGTGACACAAGCAATAGTCGTAAACAGTTCTACCAAGGACAAAGCAACTTGGCAGAATCATGGGAGTCCTTGTTTGATCATGATTGGACAATTTAAGACTCGAAACAAACACATAGTTATCCCTACAAAAAAATGGTGGAGAAGATAAAATTTGTACCCCACTGTCTTATGCGTATGCATGCACCTCACACAGTAGTGTCACCCTCAAGAGAGCACTTGTGTTTTTGGTGTTTCCAAGGACTAAGCATGTATGTTTGAAGGTTACCCTTAAAGCAGGGGCCAGCATCATATACCACTTCAAGCATCCAGGTGCATACCTATGTTGAGAATCTAGAGGAGAGATTCTTCCCTCTCCTTGCACACAGATTATGTCTTATTTAAGAGGTGATATGGGTAGACATCTAACTAAGAGATTTTTTAGTGGGCTTCCATTCAAAATAACCTTCAGTTCCTCTGATAGAGAGCTGGGGCCTTGCATCCACACCAACACTTTAAAGTCATACAGCCTTGCAACCAAGGCTAGGAGCGATGTCGCTTAGTACAACAAACAAGGATTTCTCAAGATGATAGTCAGAATCATGAGAAAGAAGTTACCATGTCTTTGAAGTCTTTGGACTCAACAAAGTATACTTTATTATAGTGAGGTGGAATCACTGACGATAGGTGTGTACTCACTTGGGTCATTCCTAGAGGTTCAACTTCTGGAAGGCCCTCTAAAGGTGACACAAACTTGGCTTGGATTCAAGTGTCTGATTTTCTAATTCTCTCAAAGAGAGAAGAGCACACTTCTCTACCTCTTCACCTTACCTAAACATGCAAGACATATTCATCACTGAGATAGCTTCACTCCACCAAATCCACAAGCCTTTGGGTTTCTGATTCTCTCAAAGAGAGAAGAGCATAATCCCCTAACAAGTAGATGTGTTAAAGATCCACTATCTTGCTTTGCTTCCCCAAGTATCCATCATTCTAGAAATATCTGGGTCTCAGTTTCATCCATGGGCATCACTTCCATGTAATGAAGAGCCTATTCCCCTACTTTTCTGTTAGGACCCTTAAGAAATTTTAACAAAGCCCTATTTAAACTATGTGAATGAAAAATAGTAAACAAGCACATGTTTTTAATATGCCTTTGACAACCATCCTGCAAGCAAACCATTAGCAATTTTTCGTGATCTTTGACAAGCGACGTACAAACCAGTGTTATGCTATAGCAGAAATCAAAAACATGAAATCAACAATAGAAAGTAAATGTCAGAAAATGATAATAGTAAATTGCAGATTCTAGAAATTTTATGATTGTTTGTAAAACTTCATGTGAGAAAGTGCAAGGACCTATGTGAGATTGTATTTCCTTGTGTGGGAGAGTACTAATAAGAGCAAAAATTTGTGCAGATTGATCTGAAATTTCATGCAAGATTTCATACCAGTGATGTACAGACGTATGAGAGAGTTCAAATTACTGTCAAAAAATTTTGAGAGTGAGGCCAAAAAACATTTTTTCTACCCCACGGTGGACGCCAAAATGTGTGTGCTTGAATGTGACCTCTTAAATTAGGCACAAACACAACATGGTCCTTACTCAATCATCAAATTTGCAAAGATGAACATGAATTGTCCATTTTGCAAAAGATTGAAGTGACCTGTTGCCTCCTATTTAGTTGGGGTTTTGAATTTAATCTCAAAACGAGAGCCAACAACCTTGACCATTGCTAAAATGGAGGATTTAAAAGTATGAAAGATGATCAAATTGTCATTAATCTAAGAATGAAAATGCCATTAATCTATTAATGAGATACAGATTTAATCTAGAATGAGATGCAGATTTAATTGAATTACACTAGAACAATAATCAAATTACACTATCCATGAGAATGCAATTACACTAAATGAGATTTAAAATAAAATGAAATAAAAGCTATGAAACATGAAATAGGTGAGACAAAAATTAACTATAATTTTGATGCTCTAAAAATTGCTCCCCTCGAATGAAGAAAATGAGGCCCATAATATAGAACAACCTGAGAAGGGGATGAAGAGTTTCTTGAAAAGAAATGACTAACTCTTCATCTCCATGGAGGAAGGTGAGACAATTCTGGAGGAATTATTTAATTAAAAGAATAAATTATTGCCACATGAGTGGCTTTTCATATGGAATTATGGGATCCCTTTTGAGGATAACTCACTCAAATAAGTAAATAATTCTTTTAATTCCTCTTGATGTGTATTTAGCTAAAGGGGGTGGAATTAATTTAATTTTAAAAGCACTTAGGAATTTAGAATTTAATTAATTAATCATAGGGTTTTTTTAGCTAATAAACCTTGATAATTTAGGAATTAAATATAGTGTAAGATTTATGCAAATTCAGGTTTTCTACATTTGAGACCAAGTCAATTAAAGTCAATTAGGAAGAGGAATTTTCCTAGTACAATAGAACTTCGATGATGAGAAAATGCTCCAAAATTGATTAGAATTGTAAGGTGCCAATTTTGGGGTGTTACACAAAGGACTAGCAAAAATCTCAAGATAGATTGCGGTAAAATAGGTTGAACTTTCTTCTCTTGTAGAAATTTTAGAGGTAGTTGCAAAAAAAATTTATTCTTTGTATAAGAGGTTATCTGATGTTGAATTATTCACAAAGGATAATCAACAGGCTTTACAAAAATTGCACTTAGACTTAAAGTCAATTGGAAATTCATTGAGTATGGATGCTAGCACTAGCTCCTTACATTTTAATAGGTTGAGTTATGCATAAAGGAGGATAGCCGAGCTCAAGGCTAAAGATGGTCAGATTAGGACCAAATTGATTACTATTCAGACAAGTCTAATACCTCATCTGGAGGTCATTCAGAAAGAAATTTCATCTGCAAATGAATTGGTTAAGAGAGATTCTCATCTCTCCACTGCAGAAAGCTTAGTAAGTCTAGCTGTTGAGCTAGAAGTGAAAATAGAGGTTATGAAGTTTGTCAAGGACAGTTGGGACTCTACATTTGTGTCTACCTTACAACTTCATAAATAATTTTTGGACAAGTATAACTTGACCCCACTTGCAATCAGTGACAAAAACAAGGGGGAATCTGATAGGAATGACAAGGATACAACATAAGGAGATCAATACAGGTATCCATGTAAATATTTTTTTTAAGGCATGTATACTATGTAAAGTTTTGTATGTAGTATCATGTACACTCCTAGGGGGAGTACATTGTGTACTTAGGAAACATTTTGGATGGAATGAATTGTAATGATAACTATGTTTTTTCCACTAATATCAAAGGGGGAGATTGTTAATCCCTAAGATTTGTTGATGATTAGTGACCTACATTTAGTCATTTACTTAGGCAGTTTTAGTTGGTTATGACTATTGCCAAGCTAAACATTCAAGGCCGAGAAACATTGCCGAGAAAGTTTGAGGTTTCCAAGTAACATCATGCCAAGACAAGTAGAATATTAAGTGCCGAGCGACGGAGATGTTTAGTGCCAAGCACAACAGTTTTTGCATACATGTCAGGATTAATTCAAACTTTGATGTAAACGATTTAGGCTGACTTGTATGAGATTTGGGCCGACATTTGTACGAATTTAATATTTTTCTACTGAGTTAATTTCACATTTAATTGTTTTATAATATGCATGGCATGGAGCCAATAAGTAAATTAGAATGCATTGGAGGCATAAATTGTAGATCTTGATCGTTGATCTAGATCTCGCTGCCAGATCTGAAAAGACATATAAGATTGCTTCCAACCCTAGAAAATGTGTGTCAGAAAGAGATATATAGAGAAGTGTTGTGTGTTCATGAGAGATGAACAGTAAGTCATTTTGAGAAGAATCCTAGATCAGGCAGAATGATAGAGCAGTGAAAATTAGAGTAAAGATATATCAAATTGAGAGATCACATAAGTTATTGGAAAGAGCAGATCCATCATCAACATCTGAGTGCATAACAAAGGATCACTACTTGGAACATTCTAACTGTGTGTGCTTGAATGTGGACCTCTAAATTTGGCACAAACACAACATAGTCATTATACAATTGTTCAATTCACAAAAATGAACATGAATTGTTCATCTTGCAAATTCAATTGGAGTGACTTGTTGCCTCCTAATTAGTTGTGGATGTTGATTTTACCCTCAGAATGAGAGCCAACAACCTGACCATTGCTAACATGGAGGATTTCTAGAATGTGAGAAAAGATGAAATTGCCATTACTCTATGAATGAGATGCAATTAATCTATGAAAGAAAATTGCTCTTACTCTATGAAAGTAAATTGCAACTAATCTAGAAATGAATTGTAACTAGTTTATGGAAGCCAAATGCAATTAATCTAGGAAAAGAAAATACTCTTAATCTAGAAATGAAGTGCTTTTAAACTAGAAAAGGAATTGCATTTAAACTAGAATTGAAATTGTCTTTACTAGAGAGCTTGAAAGAATCAAAT
>MU225462.1:981649-1028892 GCA_018584345.1 Thuja plicata
TTGGGAAATGTTCAAGATAATCAAGGAGGAGGTGGGGTCCAAAATCCACATCACATGCCACTACAACTAAAATGTCAAATGACACATCACCAAACAGAATACACATCACAACCTATGTGGCATGCTTATGTGCAAAACATTTTAACATTTACACAAAATAAAAATTTCTTACAATATACAAATAAAACCATTATCAATCATACATAACCAGTCATCACATTTACAAAAGAAAATACAATACAACAAGGTCACACTCTCTTACTAGAGTCGACCTTGGCTTTACGGATTGCACTTGGTCCTATCTCATTTCCCCGAATTAAACCATGGCCATATCCCTGCATGCTCAAACTCGATGTCAGTACATTATAAAAACCATTTATATTAATAAACATTTCAACATAAAATGATAGAATCTTCTAAACAATATACATGTGTATACGCCTACATCATATAACATTACATATTTTCAGAAGAAAGTGTTAGCATCATATTCTCAAACCATGATTTCATTAATGAACATAATATCAAAGATAACAGAACAAAGCTGAATACATATATCATGAAAATCAAGGTATCAAAATAAGCATGTGTATAGATATAAAGAGTATGGTAACTATGATCATCAACAAAATCTGTAACAAACTACTCATAAGGTCCAAAAGACGACATGCATAAACCATAATGTCAATACTCAAAATATCATCCTGATGAGTCAAGTGTCAAAATAAAAGTCAACTAGGACAGGTCAGGGCAGGACCTCACAAAAATGCACCAAAATTGATTGGATTATGAGGTGCCAATTTTGGGGTGTTACATTTTTCCCCTCTTTGAATTGATGTGCGAGTAGCGCATTGATTCAAAGAATAGTCTAAAGTGAAGATGAAGATTTTGGAAGTCTAGGTTAGGTCACCCAGACACTAAATAGATTGAGAAGCAAAATCATCTGAGAGAAGACCAGAATCGGGGTTAGATTGCCCCAATGTCCACTGATAGCTGATGAAGATCTAGGACTATCTCCAAAATTAGGGTTAGATTGCCCCAATACAAAGGTTAGCCATCCGAGATCTAGATTAGATTGCCTAGATAACGGTCTAAAGAGTTTTTGAGAGCCATCTTCAGAATGAATCATAACTTTCAGGAATTAGGGTTAGATTGTCCCAACACCCAATGAGATTTCAAGAATCGTCTCCAGAATGAAGCTTGATCCTTGAGGATATGAGTTAGATTGCTCAAATACCTAGAAAGATAGATGATAAGATGTGAGACATCAAGATGCCCCTAGAGATTCAAGATCATGGAATATCCAATTTTGACCATAAGGTACGAAAAACTTGAATATGCCCCAAGTGATGAGATACCCCTAGCAATGGGGATTTTTGATTCACATCAGATTGATTCGAGAATAATGTGAAAAGATTCAATGATGTAATCATCTTGCCCCTTAGGAGTGAAATCGAAAGATGACACATCATAATGATGAGAGTGAGAAATCGTAGAGAAATGAGATCAAAGATCCAGAGATATCAAAGATAGATCAAGAGAAGACAAAATCAATTTAGAGAAATTGAGAGGTTCTGTTGATTAGGTTTGACCATAGTTGACTAGAATTGACTAGAGTTGACTTTGATGAAAAGATTGCAAAAATTGAGAAAATGATAACAAGAGATAATCCTGACAAGAAAGCAATGTTAGAAAATTAATTGCATAAGCGTCCGATCGCGTCAGTCCCAAAAAAATTTAAAACACGATTTCAAGCTGCTTAGGAGTGTCAGATTTTGATTTCAATCGCAAAAATGGATTGATAACGGTCCATTTAGCCAAGGGCGCAACTCTTGTGGAAAATAGAGAACTTTGAAAAATTAGGTCAAAGGCTATATAAGGCCCAGAGGGGTCATTTTCAAATCATTATTCACCTTTGACTTTAGTGATGGTGAGAGCTCTAGCTGATATTGATAGCATTCCTGTACATTCTCACCGATTTGAGCACTCTCAATGACACAACTGACCAGTAGAGTATGACGCACCTGTGAGTAATCATAACCTGATCCTATATTTCAGAATTTTTTTAATCAATTTTTAGCAATTAGCATGTTTTAGGCCTTTTTAATGTGTGTCGCATCTAATCTCGTGTGAGGAAATAGTTTCCTCACACCGACAAAGGTTTCCTTTTGCATGAACAATCGAAATCCTCATGCGGGTTAGAGGTTCCATGCGCGGGCCCTTCCCTAGTGCTCATGCAAAGAGTGCGCATGCGCCGCATGAGATTTCTAGAATCTCGCGTGAGAACACATCCCGCCTTGCGCGAGTCAGAAAGCTCATGTGGGAAGAGAGTTTCCTCATGTGGGAAAAGAGTTTTCTCACATGAGAAACTGGCCAAAAGTCAAAAATTGTCATTTTATTGCATCACAGAGTTAGCCAGTTGCCATATCTTAAACTGTGTGTAGAATAGATCCATAGCTGCATTTGTTATCTTTTGCTTTTTAAAAAAATCATCATTGTTAAGGTACTGATCCAATTTTGTCACTTTCTTTATAGGTCAACTTCCTAGACATCGGTTTTAGATCTCATAATCCTATCATGGGTGAGTTGTTACAGAGACTATCAGATGCTGACAGGGCCCACATTGACGGGTTGGGATTGACTTACCTACGTGATGTACCTGATATTTAGGTGAATCAAGATGAACACTTTTTGCTTACCACATGGAGAGATGACGGTGACTCCAGAGGATGTATACCAGATTTTGAGAGTGCCTTTCCATGGAGCTTGTGTAGAGTATAGTACATAGCTAAGAGATGGTACATAGGCTTTGAGAGCCATTTTTCAGGATGATTTAGTGTTGGGCCGGTCCATCTCATGGGAGGAGTTGATACAGAATTATGGCAGAGATTATCCCCTGGTAGTTGTATTAGCACTATTTCTGAGTTGTCACTTGGTTCCTAATCATGGTCAGCACGGATTAGAGTGCGGCTGGGGTGGCATGCTCCAGAAGATGCTAGCTATTCCTATAACTACTTTTGGATAGGGTGAGTGCATTCTCACATAGATGTACCATGAGATGCATGAGATCGTGTATCAGGGTGCCCGTACTATGGTGGCAAGAGTTGTCATTTTATAGATTTGGGCCTGGGAGCACCTTCCAATATGTAGGTTGATATTCCATGATACACGACAGCCATTAGAGATGTACATTTATAGATACGCTAGTCTGATGACCTAGCCCGCACTGGGTAAGACTAAGCAGTGGAGGGCACAGATTGATGATATGGCCGTAGTCATATGGCAACCTTGGGTAGCCACTGAGGTATGAGATGATGCTCGTCATGAGCTATCATACATTTTCTACTCGCGTCCTCTGATAGGATGTACTATTACTATTATTGAGTGCTTCTTTCTCACGCATGTATTGCACCAGTTTGGGAGGCCGCAGGACGTGTCTCTAGAGTATTGTACATATGCCCAATTTGTCAATGAGACAAAGAAGGGTTGGCAGAGACTGCTTGACAAGGGGCACTGCATGATAGATGCTTGACTACCACCAGCTAGGTGGGATTATATGGCTGTGGTGACAAACACAGGTGTGACACCTGCATACAGAGACCATCTATTAGCACATCCATTTCTGAGATTCATAGCTCCAGTGGGTCAGATACCTTAGGTGGTATAGCCACCACTGCAGTAGTAGGAATAGCAGGTTCCTCCACCAGGACAATAGCCATAGAAACCACCTCTATAGTAGTAGGAGAGAGTTATATGGCCTAGGACAGTTTAGACTGATATTCCTATGAGACCCATGGGATCAGATGTAGGTGCTGGGCCTAGTGGCAGTCAGGATAGAGCTGCCGAGCAGGGAGATGATACAGTGATGGATGATGCTATTTTGACTGATCCTCCAGTAGGTGGATAGGTAACACAGTTGTAGGAGGCTCTCTAGAGAGTCAGAGAGAGAGCCTGATAGACTCAGAGGGAGTGTGATGAGCTCCATACATAGGTGATCATTTGAGATACGCAGATATTAGAGCGAGACCGGGAGATCCAGGAGTTGCGAGAGGAATTGGATAGATCACAGTTGGAGACTAGATATGAGGCTGTCCAGGATTCTTACTATTATGCTTCATATACTATTACAGTACCTAAGGTAGCGGATCAGATTCAGCCTTTCACAGAGTATGCAGGTACACGGGTCATTCCATCAGGACCACCTCCAGCGGGACCTCCTCCTCCTTAGCAGCAGGGTATGCCACCCCCTCAGCAACAGGGCATGCCACCACCTCCACCTCCTCTAGGTGGCTATATTTTGATGTATATTGTACCACCATTTTGATATATTGTGCTCGAGTAGCACCCTTGTACATTCAGACCGATCGATATATATATGAGCTCAATTTTTGGCATCATTGTACATGTTTCTATATTGCTTTAAATGTGTATGTTTTATGAGATGATTTCCGATATGATTTGATGTATGGCTTAGAAATGTATGCCATGGATGAATATGCAAATGTTTATGCACATGTTTTATTGATGTATGAAAATGCTATGATAGATGTTAGATGGATAAATGCTATGTATGATTTGATTTATGCTTATAATGGATGCACATGTTTATGGATACAAATGAATGTATGAAAATGCACCTTTTTGGAAATGAATGCAATGCAATAGATGCAATGCTGCTAAACATCTCATGTAGGATTTTTGCAATATACAGTAGGTACTAATCAAAAGAATGCGCACGAAGATCAAGAGTGAGGATGAGACATTTGTGCAGTCGAGAAGAACCCATGATGAAAGATGAGGACCTGAGAAGAATGAGAAGATAATGAAGAGAGCACCAAACTACCATGATGCAAGCCTAAAATGTGAATGCAAGCCTAAGCTAAATGTAGTCCTAGGACTTTGGTTGTTGGAATCATCATATTTATCATCATCGAGTGCTTTTGGATCATCGGAGTCAATAAAATCCTTACTGGTGCCGCTATGACCATAAGAATATGAATATGACTTTCATTGGATAAAATGTAGGAAATGAACATAAGAACCAAGACACAAAAGCCAAGGTGACCTAAACATTGTTTCCAGCTTGATATAGTAACAATTCACAAGTAAACAAACATAGCAATAACAGTCAAGGAGATAGTTCTGACCTCCCCTTAGTGTACAAATAAACAAGATCAAGGGATGTGAGGCTTTTCCACCTTAATGTAGAAGCTCTTATCACATACATCTTGCTTATTTGAGGTTGCCAGATCATCGAAAACCACACCAACAAGCAGTAGACAAAAGAAAATATCAATGAAATCCATGAGAATAGACAACATTCAAAAAAAAGATTCAATCATAGCTCAGCATGTTTCAAGGCTTCATGAATGAGGCTATGTTTAGGGTGTTGAAAAACACCATCGTGCTTGTGAGTGCATTGTGTTTGATTACTATCAAGAGATGTTTATGTCATGGGATATCCAAAGTGTGTTGAAAAACACAGATGTGTCCAAAGAGAGTGTTGAAAAACACTGTTTGATTAAGGTGTTGAGAAACACCAGTTTGCGCCAGTAGAAAGTTATCCTTTGACAAGATTACTGACTCAAGTGTAAACCGAAGAGCGATCAAAATGGGGAGCCATGCCCCCAAGTAATGAATGGATCTAAGCTGAACAAACAAATAGCAAAATGAAGGGAGAAATCTCAGCAATGTGATAGTAGGCAGACTCAGTGAGAACCACTAGTGATTGTCGCAAGAGATTCTAAAGCATAAAGATTGATAACAAGATCTAGGCATCAGTAGGCAGACACAGTGAGAACCATTGGTGACTGATGCAAAGGAGTGTCTCAAGAAGAGATGAAGTTCCACAAAGCATTAGCAGGTAGACACAGTGAGAACCATGGGTGACTGATGCAAGAGGAGAAAGACTCCAAAAGATAATACAATGCCCCCTAGACCAGGAACATGCCCCCGAGTATGACTAGTTTCAATCCATGTGAGATTGAGAAAAATCTCGAAGATGACAGAATACAATTTTTAGAATTTTAGAGATTACAATTTTTATATTTTTGAGATTACTCAATCTCAAGCAAGATCACAATGGTTTTCCCCAATGTCTAGCAAGGTGTAGGACATTGTAGATGGATTAGGAAGCTGATGTATGAGATGAATAGCCAATGATGGATGAAGAGGGTGAATGTGGCCCTCAAGGATAGTCTCTTCAAGATTATCCAAGCTAGGGAAAAAAGTAATATAGCAATGTAGGCTCAGGGAGCAGTGTTGAAGAGCATATAGGATAATGACCTAATGTCATGAAAGCATGTGGTCCAAAAGAGTGGACATGTCAAGAGACTTTTGAGAAACAATTTTTCAATTTTGGTCAAGACCAAGGGGTTAATTAGATAGGATAGGATATAGATATGAAAGCATAATTAGGATAAGGGGTGATGGAGGTGTAAGTGCATGTTTTAGATTATGGCATGAATGCTTAGAGACAAGAAGAATAGGCTTGGGATAAGCAAGATAACGATAGGGTAGCATGCAAAAGTGAATAGGCTGATGGAAGGGACCATGAATGTCAAGATACATGTGTGTTCAAGGATAGGCTCAACCTTGTCAAGATCACAATAAGGAACATGGATGCTCATGAGCTAGCTGGGTGTAAGATATGAAGGATAAGATGAGATGGAAGGAACTTGCCCCCAAGTGAAGAGTGCAAGTAGGAGGAACTATGCATGATGCCTATTTTCCAAGCTTTCATCATGGTACTTATCCCAGGTGCCACAAGAAGTGGTTTTCACCATAGGACAAATTGATTTCTCTTTAGTTTTGCTACCAAGGCGCCTGTTTACGAGGTTTTCACCAAGGCACTTTTTTATTTTTTTTATTTTTTATTTTTTTCTTATTATTTTTCTTCTTTTGAATTTATGTAGGAACCTTAAGCTTCTTGCTCTTTAGATAGTGCTCCTTCGAAGGATATGCTATGAGGGGCCAAGGCCGCTGAAAGTATTCTCAAAGATGTTGATAGGAAGATGAAATGGAGGATAAGGAATATGGAAGCCAAGATTTTATGCAATGGATTGGATGAGAGAACAAGAATGAATGTAAGGACCCAATATGGAAGGATAGTAGGTGACAAGATCAACATTGACACACCCCTTGAAGGGTAGTGGATGAATGGAGGAAAAGTGAATGGAATAGCTTAAGACATTGATGGATGAGTGGATATGGATCTTGGTACACGAGGACCCAAGATGGAGTCAGAAGATGGGAGATGTTTGGATGCAGATAAAGTGGAAGACTTTGGAAGCTTGGATGCCAACTCTGATTTTTCCTTTTTGTTCAAGTCTTTTAAGATAGACTTTGGAATCCACGTAACTTTTTCTTTTCTTTTTGTATCCAAGTCCTTGAGAAGATACTTGGGAATCCATATAGAATTTGATTTTCTATTTGCATCAGATGATTTAGAATGCAATTCATTCATAATGGATTTAGGAACCTATATTTTCTTTGATTGGGTTCTTTTCTCAGTGGACCTTTGTGGTCTCTTGAATATTTCCTTTTTATTTGTGGTCACATGTCGATTAGATGGGACATAGTGATCTTCATACATAAGTGGACTCTTGTATTTCTAATTTTTTTGTTGCACATCTAGATTGCTTCCAAAAGACTTAGGAATTATGGATGAATAGGGCTGATATGACTGGTTCATGTTAGAGTAATCTTTAGTAATTACTCTTTAGTGCTTAAATTTCACTTAGGCAGTTTCTATTTCTTAGAAGTTTCCCTTTTAGGGTTTCGGTATCCTTTATAAGGATTCACCGCTTTGTATTTCAAGGATAGGGTAAGTGGATGACAAGCTAGTATTGATAGGCATGGTAGGTGGGGGGACATACAGACCCAATATAGATGGAAGGTTTGACGGTCTCAGCTTTGGGATATAAGGACCAAGGATAGATTTAGAGGATGGAGAAGACTGGTGCTTATGTTTGAATGGAGGGATATAAAGTGTGGAGGGGATATCAACATATTTAGAGTGAGCTGCATGACCAAGGCTTTTCTCTTTCGAATTCACCTTTATTTCAATAGGCGCATGAGTAGCTTTGATAAGAGAAATTTTGATAGGAGCAGCTGAAGATTCAGGGGATTTATTTTTCTGCAAGGGATTTGAAGGAATGATATTTTCTTGAGGTGGAGATGGAGGAGCATGACAAGGAGATGAAGAGATGCTCTGATCTTGACAAGGATATTTAGATGGTGTACAAAGGGTACCTTTCTCTTGATTTTCAATAGGTTCATTAGAGATGGTAGAAAGGATATCTTGATCTTTCTTGGGAGATGGAGGATGTTCTTGGAAGTGATGGAAGTGGATGATAAAATTATCATAGGATTCTTGAGATATGCGACACTGGTCAACCATTGGATTAAGATGGAGGGTGTCTTGATCTTGATCATAACTGATATTTGTTTCCTCACATTGTGGATTCTTCTCTTGACATGGAGTCACTTTTAAGGATGAGGTAGGAGTTTTGATCTGCATATGGGGTTCTTGGCACACTGATGGGAAGTCATTTGGAATAGGAATGATAAGTGTTAAAGCACATGGAAGCTTGGGGTCTATGATCTTTGAAGCCTGAGAAGGACTTGCATTCGTATATGAATTAGCTTGGACCTCTCTTAGAGGTAGTCCTTAAGGGTAGACATAGTCATCATTAGGTTCAATTTTTGAAAGAGAGGATGAATCTTTAGGAGATGGAGGAATGGTGGAAGAAGTAGATGTGAGATGGAAACCATTGCTAGACATAGGTTCCTGATATTGATCATGCTTGAGATTAGTATCTTCACTAGGTGATTCATTAGGATTTTTCACTTTGATTATTCCATCATCTATGAGATCTTGGATTTTATGTTTCAACTCCATGCAAGATGAAGTTTCATGCTTATTGTGGTGATGATATGCATAGTAGTTACTAAAGAATGTGGATCCAAGTAACATGATTTTAGGCAACGTGATGAGGTCATTCTCAAGAAGTTCTTCTAATGTTGATTCATAAGATTGTCCCAAAGGAGTAAAGACTCTCTCTGAAGGATAATTAGACACTTCTTGACTTGCAATATCCTTCTTTTGTGGATAGAAAGGGATCTCATCTAATGTTGTCATGACTTCCTCTAAATGCTCTTGATTAAAGTTAGGATTGTCATCAAACTGGTCTGGATCAAAATTGGGATTGTCATCAAATTATTCTTGATCAAAGTTGGGGTTATCATACCAAGTTTTATCCATGTTGGAAGAAAGTGGAGAGATGTGAGAGTCCTTTTCCTCCCTTAATCATTGGAGTTCAGATCCCAAAGTTCAAAGTTGTTTCCACAAATTTTCCCTAAGAATCTCATCTTTGCTTTTAGACATTGTAAGATTGTCTTGATATGCTTGCTTGTAAAAATAAATCAGTTTTCAACTTGAGAAAACTAGTTCTAGACTGCAGACAATGAGGGAACAAGCAATCAAACCCTAGATAAGAGGTAGATCAGACAAATAAGCAAATTTAGTTTTCAAGATAAAAACCAGATTTCAAGACACAGTGAGAACTGTTCTCTAACAAGATTTCCAGGTTTAGGATAGTTTTGAGATGATACAAATCAGCAATCTTTGTTCAAGGTGACAAGCACTCATTTACAAACATGAAGTTTCAATCAAGCAGTAGTGACACAAACAGTAGTCGTAAACAATTCCACCAAGGACAATGCAACTTGGTAGAAACATGGGAGTATTTGTTTGGTGATAGTACGGATAGTTTAAGACTCTAAAATAGACACTCAGTTATCCCTACAAACAAAATTGGTTGAGAAGACAAAATCTGTGCCCCACTGTCTTATGCGTATGCGTGCACCTCACATAGCAGTGTCACCCTCGAAAGAGTGCCTGTGTTTTTGGTGTTTCCAAGGACTAAGTATATATGTTTGAAGGTTAACCTTAAACAGGGGCCAGTGTCATATACCACTTCAAACATCCAGGTGCATACCTATGTTGAGAATCTAGGGGAGAGATTCTTCCCTCTCCCTGCGCACAAATTATGTCTCCTTTCAGAGGTGAATCGGGTAGGCATCTAACTAAGAGAGTGTTTAATAGGATTCCATTCACAATAACTTCTAGTGCCTCTGATATAGAGCTGGGGCCTCACAACCACACCAACACTTGTAAGTCACACACCCTTGCAAGCAAGGCTGGGAGTGGCACCGCTCAGTATGACAAACAAGGCTTTCTCATGATGATAGTCTAAAATAATGAGAAAGAAGTTACTATGGATTTGGAGTCTTTAGACTACAAAAAAGAAGACTTTATTAGAGTGAGGTGGAATCACCGGCGAAAGGTGTGTACTCACTTGGGTCATTCCCAGAGGTTCAACTTTTGGCAGGCCCTCTAAAGGTGACTCAACTTGGTTCAGATTCAAGGGTTTGATTTTTTGTTTCTCTCAATGAGAGAAGAGCATACTTCTCTACCTTGGCACCTCACCCAAACACATCAAGAATATTCATCACCAAGATAGTTTCACTCCACCAAATCCATAAGTCTTTGGGTTTCTGATTCTCTCAAAGAGAGAAGAGCATAATCCCCTAACAAGTAGAAGTGCTAAAGATTCGCTATCTTGCTTTGCTTCCCCAAGTATCCATCATGCTAGCAACATCTGGGTCTCAATTTCATACATGGGCATTACTTCCATGTAATGAAGAGCCTATTCCCCTGCTTTGCTATCGGGATCCTTACAAAGTTTTAACAAAGCCCTATTTAGACTATGTGAATGAAAAACAGTAAACAAACATGATGTTTTAATTATGCCTTTGACTATTGTCCTGCAAGTAAACTGTTAGAGAGTTTTGATCTTTGGCAAGTGAACCTACAAACCACTATTATGTTGTAGCAAAAATCAGAAATAGGAAAATCAGAGTAGAAAATAGATGTTAGAATAGAGAAACAGTAGATTAAAAATTCTAAAATTTAAATGCCTATCTATCAAAGTTCACGTGAGCAAGTGCTTTGACACGCGTGAGAAAGTACTTTGACACACATGAGCTTTCTTTTTTCTCATGTGAAAAAGTGCTACAAAGAGAAAAAATTCACGTGGCTTGACGCAAAACTTTGCACGAGACTCTGTACTAGTGGTGTAAAAACGTACGACAAACCTCAAAAAACATAGTCAAAAAGTTTGAAAATGAGGCTAGAAATCATTTTTTCTGCCCCACGATGGTCACCAAAATGTGTGTGCTTGAATGTGGACCTCTAAATTTGGTACAAACACAACATAGTCATTATATAATCATTCAATTCACAAAAATGAACATGAATTGTTCATCTTGAAAATTCAATTGAAGTGACTTGCTGCCTCCTAATTAGTTGTGGATGTCAATTTTACCCTCAGAATAAGAGCCAACAACCTAACCATTGCTAACGTGGAGGATTTCTAGAATGTGAGAAAAGATGAAATTACCATTACTCTATGAATGAGATGCAATTAATCTATGAAAGCAAATTGCTCTTAGTCTATGAAATTAAATTGCAACTAATCTAGAAATGAATTGCAACTAGTCTATGGAAGCCAAATGCAATTAATCTAGGAAAAACAAATACTCTTAATCTAGAAATGAAGTGCTTTTAAACTAGAAAAGAAATTGCATTTAAACTAGAATTGAAATTGTCTTTACTAGAGAGCTTGAAAGAATCAAATTGATATGTTAGACATGTAAATGAATCATAAATGAAAGCAACATATCTTTAATTCCAATTGAAACTAGCCTAATTATGCAATTTTAAGCTTAAAAGCATGAAAGAAATTAAATGGAAAATTGACTATAGATTTGATGCTCTCCAAAATCATCCTCCCAAATGAAGAAAATGAGGTCCAATTTATAGAAAACCATGGAAAGAGAGAGAAGAGTTTCTTGAAAAGAAACGGTTGTCTCTTCATTCTCATTTGAGACAAAAATGCAAGAATTATTTAATTAAGAGGATGGATTATTGCCACATGAGTGTCCTTTCACATGGAATTATGGAATTCCTTTTTGAGGATAATTCATCCAATAATTAAATAACCTTTCAATTCCTTTTATGTATATTAACTAAAGGGGGTGGAATTAATTTAATTAAAAGCACTTAGGACTTTAGAATTAAATCAATTAATCATAGGGATTTTTAGCTAATAAACCCTGAGAATTTAGGAGTTAAATATAATGTAAGATTTATGCAAATTTGGGTTTTCTACATTTGAAATTCAGTCAATTAAAGTCTATAAGGAGAAGAATTTACCTAGTACAATACGATTTCAAAGATGAGAAAATGCATCAAAATTGATTGGATTATGAGGTGCCAATTTTGGGGTGTTACACTAACAGGTGTATCAGGTGAAATCTCTTAATAGAGTGGTTCTAGCAGACTGGTTTTATCTCTTAGCAGAGTGCTTACTTTACCATAAGTTGAAATCCTTTAACAAGGTAGATTGTAATGATCTTTAGTTGTTAACTGAATAGACCTTTAACCATGTAGATTGCATGTTGCAATCAAACTCTTGTAGCCCTAACAAGCAAAATTTATTGCTGTAGTAGTGAAGATTTTGTGGGTGTCATACCCACCCCAATTTTACCTATTTGGGTTTCTGGGTTACCAAAATTTTGTGTTATGAGTTACATATTTCATGTTATTGATGCTATATGATGTTAGGTTAAATTAATATATGTATGAATGTGGATCAAGTTGTATTAAGTGGTTAAGTTTTAAGATCTGATTCACCCCCCCCTCTCAGTGTCTTTCTTTCCCCATTATTGTACTTCCAACAAAACCCACCTAATATTTTCATGTCAAATGCTTCCAATTTAAATTTCACGAAGATCGGAGCTCATTTGAAATATTAATTTAAAGTTTCAACTTTGCTCACTTAGAGGAAAACCCACCTAATATTTTGATGTCAAATGCGTCCATTTTAAATTTCACGAAGATCAGATCTCGTATGAAATATTAATTTAAACTTTCAATTTTTCTCCCGTACGTAAAACGTGTCACAAAAAAGTTTCAATTTTGCACAATAAGAGGTAAACCCACCTAATATTTTGATGTCAAATGCTTCTATTTTAAATTTCATGAAAATTAAAGCTCGTTTGAAATATTAATTTAAACTTTCAATTTTTCTCAATTAGAGGAAAACCCACCTAATATTTTGATGTCAAATGCTTCTATTTTAAATTGGAAGCATTTGACATAAAAATATTAATTTAAAGTTTCAAATATTAATTTAAAGTTTTAGTTTTACACAATCAGAGGAAAACCCACCTAATATTTTAATTATAAATGCTTCCATTTAAATTTCATGAAGATCAGATCTCGTTAGAAATATTAATTTAAAGTTTCAATTTTGCTCAATCAGAGGAAAACCCACCTAATATTTTGATGTCAAACGCTTCTATTTTAAATTTCATTGAGATCCAAGCTCATTTGAAATATTAGTTTCAAGTTTCAATTTTACACAATCAGTGGAAAACCCACCTAATATTTTGATGTCAAATGCTTCCAATTTAAATTTCACAAAGATCAGATCTCGTTTGAAATATTAATTTGAAGTTTCAATTTTGCTCAATCAGAGGAAAACCCACCTAATATTTTGATGTCAAATGCTTCCATTTTAAATTTCAAAAAGATTGGAGCTCATATGAAATATTAATTTATACTTTCAATTTTTCTCCCAGATGTAAAACGTGTCACAAAAAAGTTTCAATTTTGCACAATCAAAGGTAAAACCACCTAATATTTTGATGTCAAATGCTTCCATTGTAAATTTCATGAACATTAGAGCTCGTTTGAAATATTAATTTAAACTTTCAATTTTGCTCAATCAGAGGAAAACCCACCTAATATTTTGATGTCAAATGCTTCTATTTTAAATTGGAAGCCTTTGACATCAAAATATTAATTTAAAGTTTCAAATAAAAATATAAATTTTCAGCTTTACATAATCAGAGGAAAACCCACCTAATATTTTAATTTCCAATGCTTCCATTTTAAATTTCATGAAGATCGGATCTCATTTGAAATATTAATTTAAAGTTTCTATTATGCTCAAGCAGAGGAAAACCCACCTAATATTTTGATGTCAAATGCTTCTATTTTAAATTTCACGGAGATCTGAGCTTGTTTGAAATATTAATTTCAAGTTTCAATTTTACACAATCAATAGAAAACCCACCTAATATTTTGATGTCAAATGCTTCCAATTTAAATTTCATGAAGATTGGAGCTCATTTGAAATATTAATTTAAAGTTTCAATTCTGCTCAATCAGAGGAAAACCCACCTAATATTTTGATGTAAAATGCTTCCATTTTAAATTTCACGAAGATCGGAGCTCGTTTGAAATACTAATTTAAACTTTCAATTTTTCTCTCGAACGTAGAACATGTCACAAAAAAGTTTCAATTTTACACAATCAGAGGTAAACCCACCTAATATTTTGATGTCAAACGCTTCCATTTTAAATTTTAAAAACTTTGGAACTCAGTTGAAATATTAATTTAAACTTTCAATTTTGCTCAATCAGAGGAAAACCCACCTAATATTTTGATGTCAAATGCTTCTATTTTAAATTAGAAGCATTTGACCTCAAAATTTTAATTTCAAGTTTTAAATATTAATTTAAAGTTTTAGTTTTACAGAATCAGAGGAAAACCCACCAAATATTTTAATGTCAAATGCTTCCATTTTAAATTTAATGAAGATCGGATCTCGTTTGAAATATTAATTTAAAGTTTCAATTTTGCTCAATCAGAGGAAAACCCACCTAATATTTTTACGTCAAATGTTTCTATTTTAAATTTCACAGAGATCTGAGCTTGTTTGAAATATTAATTTCAAGTTTTATTTTTACACAATCAGTGGAAAACCCACCTAATATTTTGATGTCAAATATGCTTCCAATTTAAATTTCACGAAGATCGGAGCTCATTTGAAATATTAATTTAAAGTTTCAATTTTTCTCAATCAGAGGAAAACCCACCTCATATTTTGATGTCAAATACTTCCATTTTAAATTTCACGAAGATCTGAGCTCATTTGAAATATTAATTTAAAGTTTCAATTTTTCTCCCAGACGTAAAACGTGTCACAAAAAAGTTTTAATTTTGCACAATCAGAGGTAAACCCACCTAATATTTTGATGTCAAATGCGTCCATTTTAAATTTCATGAACATCGGAGCTCGTTTGAAATATTAATTTTAACTTTCAATTTTTCTCAATCAGAGGAAAACCCAGCTAGTATTTTGATGTCAAATGCTTCTATTTTAAATTGGAAGCATTTGACATCAAAATATTAATTTAAAGTTTCAAATATTAATTTAAAGTTTCAGTTTTACACAATCAGAGGAAAACCCACCTAATATTTTAATGTCAAATGCTTCCATTTTAAATTTTACAAAGATCAGATCTGGTTTGAAATATTAATTTAAAGTTTCAATTTTGCTCAATCAAAGGAAAACCCACCTAATATTTTGATGTCAAATGCTTCTATTTTAAGTTTCACGGAGATCCAAGCTCGTTTGAAATATTAATTTCAAGTTTCAATTTTACACAATCAGTGGAAAACCCACCTAATATTTTGATGTCAAATATGCTTCCAATTTAAATTTCACTAAGATCGGAGCTCGTTTGAAATATTAATTTAAAGTTTCAATTTTGATCAATCAGAGGAAACCCCACCTAATATTTTGATGTCAAATGCTTCCATTTTAAATTTCATGAAGATCTGAGCTCGTTTGAAATATTAATTTAAAGTTTCTATTTTTCTCCCAGACGTAAAATGTGTCACAAAAAATTTTCAATTTTGCATAATCAGAGGTAAACCCACCTAATATTTTTATGTCAAATGCTTCCATTTTAAATTTCATGAACATTGGAGCTTGTTTGAAATATAATTTAAACTTTCAATTTTGCTCAATCAGAGGAAAACCCACCTATTATTTTGATGTCAAATGCTTCTATTTTAAATTGGAAGCATTTGACATCAAAATATTAATTTAAAGTTTCAGTTTTTCACAATCAAAGGAAAACCCACCTAATATTTTAATGTCAAATGCTTCCATTTTAAATTTCATGAATATCGGATCTCGTTTGAAATATTAATTTAAAGTTTCAATTTTGCTTAATCAGAGGAAAACCCACCTAATATTTTGATGCCAAATGCTTCTATTTTAAATTTCACAGAGATCCGAGCTCGTTTGAAATATTAATTTCAAGTTTCAATTTTACACAATCAGTGGAAAACCCGACTAATATTTTGATGTCAAATATGCTTCCAATTTAAATTTCATGAAGATCGGAGCTCGTTTGAAATATTAATTTAAAGTTTCAATTTTTCTCAATCATAGGAAAACCCACGTAAAATTTTGATGTTGAATGCTTCCATTTTAAATTTCACGAAGATCTGAGCTCATTTGAAATTTTAATTTAAAGTTTCAATTTTTCTCCCAGACGTAAAATGTGTCACAAAAAAGTTTCAATTTTGCACAATCAGAGGTAAACCCACGTAATGTTTTGATGTCAAATGCTTTCATTTTAAATTTCACGAAAATCAGAGCTCATTTGAAATATTAATTTAAACTTTCAATTTTGCTCAATCATTGGAAAACCCACCTAATATTTTGATGTTAAATGCTTCCATTTTAAGTTGGAAGCATTTGACATCAAAATAATAATTTAAAGTTTCAAATATTAATTTAAATTTTTAGTTTTACACGATCAAAGGAAAACCCACCTAATATTTTAATGTCAAATGCTTCCATTTTAAATTTCATGAAGATCAGATCTAGTTTTATCTCGTAGTGGGAAACTCTAAGTCATTGACATGGTTACCATTTCCTTTTCTCAGAGTTTCTTTTGATATATTGGGGGTTAAGTGAATAGTCTTGAGACTATGAGACTACACAGTTGTGAAGTCTCCTTATCGGACCAAAATTTAAGCCTTGGTCAAAGTTCTGACAGAATCTGAATAAGCACTAACAGATGAATGAAAAGGTTACATGTGGCACTAAACGGGCGCAGGTATTATCTCCTTAGTTGCTGAGTGTCCAAATATTTTGATGACCTCATCATAAATCATGAGATTAAATATCGATAGTAGATGACAGTGAAGATATAACAATAGTCATTTTATCTCTTGATAAACCCTGAGTCAGTAAAATCATTTGATGATCTCAAGACCAATGAAAATGGGTAACCACAGGTGTAAATACGGTTTGTAATGAGTTAATTCAATATCACTTCAGTCTCTGGATCTCATGATTAACCTAAGGGTAAAGGAAATCTGAAGAAATGAAGAGACTTAATAGTCGCGGGGTCACTGGATTAGAGCAGGGTTAAAGTTGGGCAATATTCAAACCGTGTCTGATCTACGATTGACACCCTATCATAAATAATAAGATACCATAGTTCAAAGAAATTTGACAATTAGAAAAGTAAAAGGGCCTAAGTGGTGGATGACTAGGATATATCTCTTTTGTCTCATATGTCTCATTAATAATATTTTATCATGTATATCAACTTAGGGTTTTGAACGAGAATCTGATAAGTTGACATGGGTTTTCTATAGGGTTTTACAAGGAAATAAAGAAGATGGATTATCGAGAATGAAAATATGGAAGATACACAGACATGAATATGTATATTTCAAAGCCATGTAGAGGATTTAAAGTTTCCAAAGATATATTTCGAGTGAAGATAAACTGATTATTATTATCTATTATCAGATAATTATGTTTAATGGATGAATTATCATTCATATTTGTAATTTCTTGGCTGTTTGGTTGTGGGCCTGGGAATAGGATTAGTTAGAGATGAACCATTGCAATTCTATGAAGCTTGTTTCACATCCTCTTAAACACATATAAATAAGGGTACCAGGAACATTGCAAAGGGATGTCTCCAAGACAGTCTGAATGCATATTTTTTTTCATTTTAGATAAGTTCCAGTGGTCGATCACAACTGGGCATGAATTCTTGTGTAACCATTTTTCAGTAATCAATAAAGATAAGTGTTTTTTGTCTATGAGCTTTCAATTTCAGTTCCAGTCAATTAGTCCTCTATAATTATATAAGTAAGTTCAATAGCTACCTTTGAGTTTCTTGTGCAAGAGATTCATTATTTTATATCTTTGTTTGATCATCATGAAGCTGTGAATACTTAAATTATTTCCAACTTCTTGTTCATTTTGCCTCCCAACCATAGGAGTTAAATTTATCTAAACTAATAAAGATATAGCATAAACCTTATCTCTCTTTGCATCTAAAGCAATCAAATAGTTGATAGTTTGATATTGTCTTGTGGAGTTGTACATAGGATTGGATGATTGAATTGATTCTATTTCCCATATTGATAAAGGCACTCATCTAAGTTGTTATTGAGGATAATCACTTGGTTTATTGTTTCATGTTGTTGAAAGATTCTAAGAATTCATTCATATATATATATATATATAAGATTCTATTGCTCTCATAATATTTGTATTTTTTTCAGTTATAATCAGTTTGTTACCCTTCAAGGTATTTTACCTTGCAAGTTTTTAGAATTTTAGAGTTTCGCAGAGCAAAGAGTTAAAGTGTACTCTACTGTAGATCAAAATCTAGAAGACCAGTGAAAGTGATTTTCCTTCTGACAAAGGAGGTGGCGACTCTACCAATCAAGATTGAAAGAATTCATGTTGGGTAGGAGATCTTTGAATTCAAACCAATTTGAATTAGATTTACAGAAAAGCTTGAAGAAAAGTAAGCAAGAAATTGGTGAGAAGATGAACACCAGACATAGAAGGTTTTCTAATAGGGAGGCTACTGGTTTCAATTCTATAAATAACCATAATTTAGAAGAATTTGTAAATCCTTTTGGTTATGAGGATGATTCTAGTTCAGCCCATGAAATAGAAGAAGAGTATGATGAGGAAGATGATTTCCTTTATGCCACATTGAACAAGTTAACTAAATATGGAAAGAAAAATCCAAAAATGCTAAAGGCCATGAAGAGATTATCTGATGAATCCTTAGAAAAATTGGAAATAAGGAGAAGTGAATTGGCATCTATATATAAAGAGGAAGGGGAAAAGGAGGCACCACAAGGAAACAGACCACCAATATACAATCCTCCTCATAGACAGAATAGAGAACCAATTTTCAACAATGATCACACAAATCCATTTTTTGAACACGGTGATGGAGGTAGATTTGAAAGAAGTCATAATAGAAATGAAAGGAATGATTATTGGAGGAAACCAAGAAATCATGACCAAGGTAACCCAAGATAGAAAAGAAGGGATGATGGTCACATAAATAGACAGAACCATCAAGGCCAAAATCATCAAGACATAAATCATCAGAATAGAAATCATAAAAATTTTAGAGGTCGACATGGGACATCAAAGAAGAGCTCCCATGGTGGTGGAAAGATATAGACAGCTTGACTTTACTGGAATAGTTGGGTATCCTAATGACATATCAAAGGATTTGAGGAAATATATTCCAAGATTCTTAGGAAATGGAGTAGAATCTACAGAGCAACATACCATAAACTTGAAGAATACTATTGAAGAGCTAGATGGGAGTCATGAAGATGTATTCATGAAGCTATTTGTCCAATCACTGACTGAAGATGCTATAGGATGGTATAGAGCATTGCTTGATGGATCCATTTCAAGTTGGTGTGATTTTGTAAATCAGTTCATTGAACAATTTGGTGACCATAATGACACATCATTTGCATCTCATGAACTAACTAGCATTAAAAAGAACTTTAATGAGATAGTTCTAGAATTTAACAAAATATTTAATAAAGTTCTAAATATAATCCCAAGAGATATTAGGCTTGTGGATTCTTTCCTGATTGATTTCTATTTGACTGCATTTGGCAGTAAAACTCATTATGAAATCAGATCACAAGGCTCTGCCACATTACAACAAGATTTCAAAATAGCCTCTACTATTGAAAATAATAGAAGAGATGTTGGTAGGGTAGACAAAAGGAGTGATACTAAGTTACATAATCCAAGAGCTCATGAGAAGAACAATTTAAAATAAATTATGGATGTGTTGAAGAATTTGAATGCTAAACAAGGTAGGGATGATAGACCAGCATTCTCTAGGAATTATAGACCAACATTTTCCAAAAATGATAGGCCACCTTTTATAAAAATGATAGGCCTAGATTGCAAGACATGCCATATAATTTTGTATGGAAAGATGGAAAGCATGAAACTAGTCTCATGCTAAGGAGACACCAAATCCATTGAAGAGAAGTAATCATCTAGTGGAGGAGTATCCTTGGTGTGATGCTTGTAATTTACCCCATTCTCCTGATGGCTGTGTGGTGTCCCAAAGGTTCAAAGAAGAATAAGATTATAATGATGAGGAGCAACCCGTAGTGAATAATGTCTCATTAGAGCTAATGTGGGGAGAAGATGATTATATTTCTTCTGAGGAAGAACATGTTTAACATGAATATTTGAACAAAATATACCATTGTAATAAAAATGGAGGTGAATTGCCAGTTATCAAAAGATTGACAAATGAGGAAAAGGAGGCATATATTGTTGCAGCCATTGAAGAGGAAAGAAACAACTACAAACTGAGGAATAGAACAGTGAATGCCGATCAGGGAAAAATTACAGGAGTACCTACCAAAATGCCTAAGAAAAAGGTAAATCCACTTGATCCAAAAGCAACCAAAGATGATGTAGAAACAAGCCAGCAGGTAGACTCTTAGCAAATACCTAAAGTAGCAAAGGAGAAAAACACAGTCAGTAAATCTGTCCCAAGTAATAATTATTTCATTTCCAATGCCTTATCTCAGGTAAAGATTTCTGTTCCATTATTTGAAATGATCAAAGTTCTTGAGTATAAGGATGAAACCATAAAAGTAATATCTACCTTAGGTAATGTTTTTGATGAGGATTTAAATCAAAAATTAGTAAATGAAGATCCTCCTATTGTTTATTTAGGAACATCTATTTCTCAGAATGTTGCACATGTTAATCCTTTTTATTTAACTCTAATAATTAACAATAAGTTTCTCAAGAATTGCATGATAGACTCAGGGGCAGCAGTGAACATCATGCTTGCAGAGGTCATGAAGGAACTTGGAATGAAAGTGGACACTACTTATGGAAGATGCTATGCCATGGAAAATAGGTCTATCCCTGTTGTGGGTATCATGAAGGATGTAGAATTTAAGTTTCCTTCTTGTCCTGAAATGTCTTATAAAACTGATATCAGTGTTGTTGAAGTTCCTACATATTATGTAATGCTTCTATCTAGGAAATGGTCTAACCTTGTAGGTGGTCATATTCAATTGGATTTATCTTATGCCACCATCCCAATGAATGGCAGGGAAGTAAAAATTTGCAGAGAGCCTAGGTCTCAATACATCATTGACAAGGATGTCAGGATTGAAAAGATAAACTTTTGTCATTCAGACATGGACAACTTTCAGGTAAGTATTGCTAAACCAATATTGAAAATTGATAGTCCTATTGAAGTATATTTATAGGAAAACCAAGATAAGCTTTGGAAAATAACTTTTGATGGAGCGTGCATCAAGGAAGGTAATGGTGCTGGGGTCACTTTTGTGTCCCTAGGTAGTAAGAGTCTGAAATTTTCTTTCCTTCTTAATTTTGAATGCACTAATAATGTTTTAGAATATGAAGCATTGATTCTTGGCCTTAATATTGCAAAATATCATGGTTTTAAAATGCTCTCAGCATGTGGTGATTTTGAATTAATTGTTTCTCAGGTTAGAAATAAGTTCACCACCAAGAATCCAAAATTAAAACAATATAGAAATATAGTGTGGGACTTAATTGAAATCTTTCATGCCTTTGGAATTAAATGGATAGAGAGATTAGAGAATTTTCTTGTAGAATTGATGGCTAATATAGCCATCAAGAAGATTGATATCCCTTTTGATGAGATTGTGCAGGTGGAGATGAAAAATAGGCCATCATTCCTTGACAACGTGCATAATTGGCAGATATTTGAAGATGAAAGAGACCTCCTAAAATTTATAATCACTGAGGATAAGTATGAATATCAGTGCATTGAATGGAATGGGTATGTTGAACTCAAGATGGAAAAGAAACCTTGTTTGATAAGCAAATTGTTCAGTTAAAAACCAACAAAATTCCCAGAGGTCTGGTTGCATTGGAAGGAGTGTTTGATGACCAAGAAACTTTCAAAAGGGGTAAACTTGTTAATGAATCTGAGGATATTGAGAAGATTAATTTATTAAATGACCTTACCCCTAAGGAAGTTTGTATAGGCAAAAAACTTATTCCTAAAGTCAGAGCTAATTTGATAAATCTATTAATAAAGTATAGGAACATCTTTGCATGGTCATATGATGACCTTAAAGCTTACAGAGAGGACCTATTTCAACATGAAATTTCTCTGAAATTAGATGCAAAACCTTTTAGATAGAGGAAGCCTCCCATCAACCCAATTTTGGCTCCCAAGATGAGAGAAGAACTTATCAAGATGAGGGATGCAAGTATAATTGTGCCTATTAGACATTCTACTTGGGTGTCAAACTTAGTCCCTATTAGAAAAATGAATGGATACATAAGGTGTTGTGTGGACTTTAGAAATCTAAATATATCATCTTTAAAAGATAATTATGCATTGCCAAATATGGAATCTCTCCTACAAAAGGTCACTGGAAATGAATTGTTATCAATGATGGATGGGTTTTTAGGGTATAACCAAGTGAAGGTCAAAGAATTAGAATAGTGTAAGATAGCCTTCACCACACCTTAGGGAACCTATGTATATGCAAGAATGCCTTTTGGGCTAACCAATGCAGGAGAAACCTTTCAAAGGGAAATGGATGTGGCATTTGATGGTTTGATTAACCTTATTATGGTAGTGTAGATGATCATTGCAGTCACTTGGAGTAGATTTTCAAAAGAGATTTAGAGTATGGTATATCTTTCAACCTGAAGAAGTGTCATTTTGGGATTATAGAAGGAAATCTTCTTGGCCATATTGTATCCAAGGATGGTGTAAGGATAGATCCTGAATGGATTGCACCCATTGACAAGATTCAAATTCCTAAAAATATCAAAGGTATCCAGTCATTTTTGGGCAAATAAATTTTGTAAGAAGGTTTGTCCCTAATTTTGCTAAAATTATCAAACCCATTGCTAAGATGCTTAAAAAGGCATGGAAATCAAATGGTCTAATGAGGCTATAGAGGCATTTGCTAACATTATGAAGGCTATTAAGGAAGCCCCAATTCTAAAGACACCAAATTTTTCAAATCCTTTCCAAATATTTTCTTTTGCATCATATCACACTATTGTTGCAGTCATATTGTAGAAAAATGATGAGGGTTATGAGAAGCCTATAGTATTCTTTAGTAAAAACCTCCAAGCAACAGAATTAAACTATGACATAAATGAAAAACAAGCCTATACTTTAGTCAAGGTAGAAAAATCTTTTAGGCCCTATCTAGTGGGAGCTAAGGTGATAGCCTACGTACCAAATGTAGTGATCAAAGACATATTTAAGCAATATGAAGTGACAGGTAGAAGATGCAGATGGGTAAACTGAATTCAAGAATTTGACATGGAGATCTAGATAATAAAATGGTTAGAGGACAGGGTCTTGCAAAGCTGATGGAAAAATCAAACCTTGAGGCAGTTCAGATAAATCAAGTAAGCATTGAGGAATCAGTGGTATACTGATATAGTACATTTTCTTAAACATATGAAATGAAAAGAAGGTTTAACTAAAAATTAAAAAATGACAATAAAGTTTCAAGCTTCTAAATATGTTTTAATTCAAGGTGATTTATATTGGAGAAATACAGAAGGTATTCTATTATTATGCTTAGATATGTACCAAGCAGAAGCAGTTTTAAAAGAATTATATGATGGAGTATGTGGGGGTAACTTCTTAGCAAGAACCACTACCCATAAAATTCTTCATGCTGGGTATTATTGGCCTCATATTTTTAAGGACAGATATGCATATGTTAGGAAATGTGAAGACTATCAAAGGTTCTTAGGAAAATTGCTATATAACGGTGCACTAACCCTAAGACCCTTGTCAACTGAAGAGCCTTTCCAAATGTGGGGGATAGACTTTATCAGTGAGATCACTGACATTTCTAGTGGGAAACATAAATGGATCCTTGTTGCAATAGATTAATTCACCAAATGGTTTGAATCCATACCATGTAGGCAAGCTACAAGCAAGGTAGTTGTGAAGTTCTTAACAGAAATTATATTAACCAGATTTGGTGTCCCTTGCAAAATCATTTGTGATAATGGTATGTGCTTTAGATCCAAGGAATTTTTTGAATTTTTCAATATGGTATTAATCTTTCATATTCTTCCCCCTACCATCCACAAGGGAATGGTCAGGCTAAGTCAAGCAATAAAAACATATTGAAAATCATTAAGAGGATGTTAACAAACAACAAAAGGGCATGGGATTCCAAATTACCCCTTGCACTTTGGGTAGACAGAATAATGGTTAAAGATTCTACTGGATTTTCCCCTTATGAGCTAGTGTATGGAAAACAAGCCAGATTACCATTGAATAATCTTCACCAAGTATACAAATTTTTCCAAGAGGAATGGTTAGAGGATATGGATTTCATGGGAGATAGGATGAACTAGCTTATAGAGTTAGATGAAATTAGAATGGATGCACAAAGAAATAATATGAAAAAATAGTTGTAGATGAATACTTTGCATGACAAAAGAGCTAAGGCTAGAATTCTTCAGAAAGGAGATTGGCTGCTAAAGTGGAATGCCAAAGATCAGGATAAAGTCAAGAATGGAAAATTTGAAGCTTTATGGCTTGGACCTTATGTTATTTATGATAGTGAAGGAGAACATAGTTATCTTTTGCAAGATACAGAGGGACATGTCTAAGAATTTCCAACCCATGCCCAATATCTGAAGCCATTTTTCTCCTAAAATAAACAAGAAGTATCCTTAACTTTGCATTTTACTTTCTTAGTTTTTTTTTTGTTTTAGATTTTTTTTTTTGTTTTGGTCTTCTTCTCCAGAGATAGCTGGGATCTTTCTATGTCCAAGTATGAACATACATCTCCATAAAGTACCACTGGTGGAACCCAGATTTTCAAGCTGATTTAAATGGCTAAGGTTTATATCTTAACCATCGATGACATCTCTAATCTAACAGCAGTCACTTTTTCTCCAAATTATTTTAGGTTTTACTTGAAATGCTTCTAACTTTGTGACTACACAATAATTTTATCTTGTAGTGGGAAACCCTAAGTCATTGGCACGGTTACCATTTCCTTTTGTTGAAGTGTCGCTTGATATATTAGGGGTTAAGTGAATAGTCTTGAGACTATGAGACTACAAAGTCATGAAGTATCCTAATCAGACCAAGAGTTAAGCCTTGGTCAAAGTTCTAATAGAATCTAAATAAGCACTAACAGATGAATGAAAAGTTACATGTTGCACTCAGCAGGCCTGGGTATTATCTCCTTAGTCTCTAAGTCTCCAAATGTTTTGATGACCTCATAAAAAATCATGAGATTAAATATCAATTTTAGATGAAAGTGAACATCTAATGATAGTCATTTTATCTCTTGATAAACCCTTAGTCAGCAAAATCATCTGGCAATCTCGAGACCAATGCAAATGGGTAACCATAGGTGTCACTTCAGTTTGTGATGAGTTAAATCAATATCACTTCAGTCTCCAGATCTCATGATTAAACTGAGGGTAAAGGAAATCTAAAGAGATGAAGAGACTTAATAGTCACGGGGTCGCTAGATTAGAGTAGGGTTAAAGTTGGACGATATTCAAACCATGTCTGATCTACGATTGACACCCTGTCACAAATAAGAAGATGCCATATTTCAAATACATTCAACAATTATAAAATTTAAAGGGCCTTAGTGGAGGATGACTAGGATATATCTCTTTTGTCTCATATGTCTCATAAATATTATTTCATCATGTATATCAACTTAGGGTTTTGAATAAGAATCTAATAAGTTGACATGGGTTTTCTGCAAGGTTTTATAGGGAAATAAATAAGATGGATTGTCCAGAATGAAAATATGGAAGATAAATAGACATTCATACGTATATTTCAAAGCAATGCAGAGGATTTAAAGTTGCCAAAGATATATTTTGAGTGAAGCTAAAATGATTATTATTATCTTTTATCAAATAATTATTTTTAATGGATGAATTATCATTCATATTTGTAATTTCCTGGCTGTTGAGTTGTGGTCCTAGGAATAGGATTAGTTAGAGATGAATTGTTGCAATGTTCTAAAGCTATTTCACATCCTTTCAAACACATATATATAAGGGTACCAAGAACATTGCAAAGGGATGTCTCCAGGACAGTCTGAATGGATATTTTTTTCATTTAAAATAAGTTTTAGTGGTCGATCATAACTGGGCATGAATTCTTGTGTAACCCTTTTTTAGTAATCAATAAAGATAAGTGTTTTCTATATATGAGCTTTCAAATTTCAGTTCCATTCAATTAGTCCTCTATAATTATTGAAGTAAGTTCAATAGCTACCTTTGAGTTGCTTGTTCAAGAGATTTATTATTTTATATCTTTATTTGATCATTAGGAAGTTGTGAATACTTAAATTATTTCCAAATTCTTGTTTATTTGGCCTCCCAACCATAGGATTTAAATTCATCTAAACTAATAAAGATATAGTATAAACCTTATCTCTCTTTACATCCAAAGCAATCAGATAGTTGATAGTTTGATACTGTCTTATGGAGTTGTACATAGGATTGGATGATTGAATTGACTCTATTACCCATATTGATAAAGGCACTGATCTAAGTTGTTATTGAGGATAGTCACTTGGTTTATTGTTTCATGTTGTTGAAAGATTCTAAGACTTAATTCATTTAAATATATATTCATAAAACATTCTATTGCTCTCATAATATTTGTAGTTTTTAAAGTCATAATAAGTTTGTTATCCTTCAAGGTATTTTGTCCTACTTGTGAAGGAAGGTTTCAATTATAATCATCTGCTATAAAAATCCTTGGCATACAAGGTAAAAGCCCACCATCCTAGGTCCTGCAGAGCCTAAATTACAGAGGTTTTAACCTTCCCCCAAAGGTTAACCTATTAATTGGCCAAGTCAAGAGGATTTCCAAAGATTGGATAGGAAAAATCCATAGGATTTCCAATCTGTTGATTTGAGTACCAACATAAAGTTACAGTTTTACACAATCAGAGGAAAATCCACCTAATATTTTAATGTCAAATGCTTCTATTTTAAATTTCACAAAATCGGATGTCGTTTGAAATATTAGTTTAAAGTTTCAATTTTGCTCAATGAGAGGAAAACCCACCTAAAATTTTGATGTCAAATGCTTCTATTTTAAATTTCATGGAGATCCAAGCTTGTTTGAAATATTAATTTCAAGTTTCAATTTTACACAATCAGTGGAAAGCTCACCTAATATTTTGATGTCAAATATGCTTCCAATTTAAATTTCACAAAGATCGAAGCTCATTTGAAATATTAATTTAAATTTTCCATTTTTCTCAATTAGAGGAAAACCCACCTAATATTTTGATGTCAAATGCTTCCATTTTAAATTTCACGAAGATCTGAGCTTGTTTGAAATATTAATTTAAAGTTTCAATTTTACTCTGGAACGTAAAATGTGTCACAAAAAAGTTTCAATTTTGCACAATCAGAGGTAAACCCACCTAATATTTTGATGTCAAATGCTTCCTTTTTAAATTTTATGAACATAAGAGCTCATTTGAAATATTAATTTAAACTTTCAATTTTACTCAACCAGAGGAAAACCCATCTAATATTTTGATGTCAAATACTTCTATTTTAAATTGGAAGCATTTGACATCAAAATATTAATTTAAAGTTTCAGTTTTACACAATCAGAGGAAAACCCACCTAATATTTTAATCTCAAATGCTTCCATTTTAAATTTCATGAAGATTGGATCTCGTTTGAAATATTAATTTAAAGTTTCAATTTTGCTCAATCAAAGGAAAAACCATCTAATATTTTGATGTCAAAAACTTCTATTTTAAATTTCACTTAGATCTAAACTAGTTTGAAATATTAATTTCAAGTTTCAATTTTACATAATCAGTGGAAAACCCACCTAATATTTTGATGTCAAATGCTTCCAACTTAAATTTAATGAAGATCGAAGCTCGTTTGAAATATTAATTTAAAGTTTGAATTTTTCTCAATCACAAGAAAACCCACCCAATATTTTTATGTCAAATGCTTCCATTTTAAATTTCATGAAGATCTGAGCTTGTTTGAAATATTAATTTAAAGTTTCAATTTCACTCCCGGACGTAAAAATGTGTTACAAAAAAGTTCCAATATTGCACAATAAGAGGTAAACCCACCTAATATTTTGATGTCAAATGCTTCCATTTTAAATTTCATGAACATCTGAGCTTCATTTGGAATATTAATTTAAACTTTCAATTTTTCTCAATCAGAGGAAAACCCACCTAATATTTTGATGTGAAATGCTTCTATTTTAAATTTCACAAAGTTTTGACCTCCTTTGAAATATTAATTTCAAATTTCAATTTTACATAATCAGTGGAAAACCCACCTAATATTTTGATGTCAAATGCTTCCAATTTAAATTTCACAAAGATCAGAGCTCATTTAAAATATTAATTTAAAGTTTCATTTTTTTCTCAAACAGAGGAAAACCACCTAATATTTTGATGTCAGATGCTTCCATTTTAAATTTCACGAAGATCGGAGCTCATTTGAAATATTAATTTAGAGTTTCAATTTTTGTCAATCAGTGGAAAGCCAACCTAATATTTTGATGTCAAATGCTTCCATTTTAAATTTCATGAAGATTTGAGCTTGTTTGAAATATTAATTTAAATTTTCAATTTTCCTCCTAGACGTAAAACATGTCACAAAAAAGTTTAAATTTTGTGCAATTAGAGGTAAACCAACCTAATAATTTGATGTCAAATGCTTCCATTTTAAGTTTCAAGAACATCGGAGCTTGTTTGAATTATTAATTTAAACTTTCATTTTTTCTCAACCACCTAATATCTTGATGTCAAATGCTTCTATTTTAAATTGGAAGCATTTGACATCAAAATACTAATTTTAAGTTTAAAATATTAATTTAAAGTTTTAGTTTTATAGAATCAAAGGAAAACCCACCTAACATTTTAATGTCAAATGCTTCAATTTTAAATTTCATGATGATCAGATCTTGTTTGAAATATTAATTTAAAGTTTCAATTTTGCTCAATCAAAGGAAAGCCCACCTAATATTTGGATGTCAAATGCTTCTATTTAAAATTTCATGGAGAGCCAAGCTCATTCTAAATATTAATTTCAAGTTGCAATTTTACACAATCAGGGGAAAGCCCACGTAATATTTTTATGTCAAATTCTCCCATTTTGAATTTCACGAAGATCAAATCTCGTTTGAAATATTAATTTAAAGTTTCAATTTTTTTCAATCAGAGGAAGACCCACCTAATATTTTGATGTCAAATGCTTCTATTTTAAATTTTGTAGACATCTGAGCTCGTTTGAAATATTAATTTCACATTTCAATTTTACACAATTAGTGGAAAACCCACCTAATATTTAGATGTCAAATGCTTCTTATTTAAATTTAACTAAGATCGGAGCTCGTCTGAAATATTAATTTAAAGTTTCAAGTTTTTCTCAATCAATGGAAAACCCACCTAATATTTTTAAGTCAAATGCTTCCATTTTCAATTTCACGAAGATCTGAGCTCGTTTGAATTATTAATTTAAAGTTTACATTTTTCTCCCGGACGTAAAATGTGTCACAAAAAAGTTTCAATTTTGCACAATTAGAGGTAAACCCAACTAATATTTCGATGTCAAATTCTTCCATTTTAAATTTCATGAACATCGGAGCTTGTTTGTTATCTTAATTTAAACGTTCAATTTTGCTCAATTAGAGGAAAACCCACCTAATATTTTGATGTCAAATGATTCTATTTTAAAATGAAATCATTTGACATCAAAATATTAATTTAAAGTTTCGAATATTAATTTAATGTTTTAGTTTTACACAATCAAAGGAAAACCCACCTAATATTTTAATGTCAAATGCTTCCATTTTAAATTTCATGAAGATCAGATCTCATTTGAAATATTAATTTAATGTTTCAATTTTGCTCACTCAAAGGAAAACCCACCTAATATTTTGATGTCAAATGCTTCGATTTTAAATTTCACGGAGATCCAAGCTCATTTGAAATATTAATTTCAAGTTTCAATTTTACACAATCAGTTTAAAACCCACATAATATTTTGATGTCAAATGCTTCCAATTTAAATTTCATGAAGATCAGAGCTCATTTGAAATATTAATTTAAAGTTTCAATTTTGCCCAATCAGAGGAAAACCAACCTTATATTTTAATGTCAAATGCTTCCATTTTGAATTTCATGAAGATCTGAGCTCAATTGAAATATTAATTTAAAGTTTCAATTTTTCTCCTGGACGTAAAATGTGTTACAAAGAAGCTTCAATTTTGCACAATCAGAGGTAAACCCACCTAATATTTTAATGTCAAATGCTTCACTTTTGAATTTGACAAACATCAGAGTTTGTTTTAAATATTAATTTAAACTTTCAATTTTCCTCAACCAGAGGAAATCCCACCTAATATTTTGATGTCAGATGCTTCTATTTTAAATTAGAACTATTTGACATCAAAATATTAATTTAAAGTTTTAGTTTTACACAACTAGAGGAAAACCCACCTAATATTTTAATGTCAAATGCCATCATTTTAAATTTTACGAAGATCGAATCTCGTTTGAAATATTAATTTAAAGTTTCAATTTTTCTCAATTAGAGGAAAACCCACCTAATATTTTGATGTCAAATACTTCTATTTTAAATTTCATGAAGATCAGAGCTTGTTTGAAATATTAATTTAAACTTTCAATTTTCTCACGGACGTAAAACATGTCACAAAAAAGTTTCAATTTTGCACAATCAGAGGTAAACCCACCTAATATTTTGATGTCAAATGCTTCCATTTTAAATTTCATGAACATCCAAGCTCATTTGAAATATTAATTTAAACTTTCAATTTTTCTCAATTAGAGGAAAACCCACCTAATATTTTGATATCAAATGCTTCTATTTTAAATTGGAAGCATTTGACATCAAAATATTAATTTAAAGTTTCAAATATTAATTTAAAGTTTCAGTTTTACACAATCAAAGGAAAACCCACCTTATATTTTAATGACAAAAGCTTCCATTTTAAATTTCACGAAGATCGGATCTCTTTTGAAATATTAATTTAAATTTTCAATTTTGCCCATTCAGAGGATAACCCACCTATGATTTTGATGTCAAATGCTTCAATTTTAAATTGGAAGCATTTGACATCAAAATATTAATTTAAGGTTTCAAATATTAATTTAAAGTTTCAGTTTTACAATATCAGAGGAAAACCCACCTTACACTTTAATGACAAATGCTTCCATTTTAAATTTCATGAAGATCGGATCTTGTTTGAAATATTGATTTGAAGTTTCAATTTTTCTCAATCAGAGGAAAAACCACCTAATATTTTGACGTCAAATACTTCCATTTTAAATTTCATGAAGATCAGAGCTCATTTCAAATATTAAGTTAAAGTTTCAATTTTGCTCCTAGACGTAAAATGTGTCACAAAAAAGTTTCAATTTTGCACAATCAGAGGTAAACCCACCTAATATTTTGATGTCAAATTCTTCCATTTTAATTTTTGTGAACATCGGAGCTCATTTGATATATTAATTTGAAATTTCAATTTTGCTCAATCAGAGGAAAACCCACCTAATATTTTGATGTCAAATACTTCAATTTTAAATTGGAAGCATTTGACATCAAAATATTAATTTAAAGTTTCAAATATTAATTTAAAGTTTTAGTTTTACACAATCAGAGGAATACCCACCTAATATTTTAATGTCAAATGCTGCCATTTTAAATTTCATCTAGATCGGATCTCATTTGAAATATTAATTTAAAGTTTCAATTTTTCTCAATCAGAGGAAAACCCACCTAATATTTTGATGTCAAATCCTTGTATTTAAATTTCATGGAGATCCGAGCTCGTTTGAAATATTAATTTCAAGTTTCAATTTTACACAATCAGTGGAAAACCCACCTAATATTTTGATGTCAAATGCTTCCAATTTAAATTTCACGAAGATCGGAGCTCGTTTGAAATTTTAATTTAAAGTTTCAATTTTTCTCAATCAGAGGAAAACCAACCTAATATTTTGATTTCAAATGCTTCCATTTTAAATTTCATGAAGATCTGAGCTTGTTTGAAATATTAATTTAAAGCTTCAATTTTGCTCCCATACGTAAAACATGTCACACAAAAATTTCAATTTTGCTCAATTAGAGGTACACCCACCTAATATTTTGATGTCAAATGGTTCCATTTTAAATTTAATGAACATTGAAGCTCATTTCAAATATTAATTTAAACTTTGAATTTCGCTCAATCAAAGGAAAACCCACCTAATATTTTGATGTCAAATGCTTCTATTTTAAATTGGAAGCATTTCATATCAAAATATTAATTTAAAGTTTCAAATATTAATTTAAAGTTTCATTTTTACACAATCAGAGGAAAACCCAACTAATAATTTAATGTCAAATGCTTCCATTTTAAATTTCACAAAGATATGATCTCGTTTTAAATATTAATTTAAAGTTTCAATTTTACACAATCAGTGGAAAACCCACCTAATATTTTAATGTCAAATGCTTCACATTTAAATTTCATAAAGATCATTGCTTGTTTGAAATATTAATTTAAAGTTTAAATTTTGGTCAATCAGAGGGAAACCCACCTAAAATTTTGATGTCAAATGCTTCCATTTTAAATTTCACAAAGATCTGAGTTCATTTGAAATATTAATTTAAAGTTTCAATTTTGCTCCCGACCGTAAAACGTGTCACAAAAAAGTTTCAATTTTGCACAATCAGAGGTAAACCCACCTAATATTTTGATGTCAAATGCTTCCATTTTAAATTTCATGAACATCGGAGCTCATTTTAAATATTAATTTAAACTTTCAAATTTGCTCAATCAATGGAAAACCCTCCTAATATTTTGATGTCAAATGCTTCTATTTTAAATTTGAAGCATTTGACATCAAAATATTAATTTCAAGTTTCAAATATTAATTTATAGTTTCAATTTTACACAATGAAAGGAAATCCCTCATATTTTAATGTCAAATGCTTCCATTTTAAATTTCACGAAGATCGGATCTCATTTGAAATATTAATTTAAAGTTTCAATTTTGCTGAATCAGAGGAAAACCCACCTAATATTTTGATGTCAAATGCTTCTATTTTAAATTTAACGGAGATGCGAGCTCGTTTGAAATATTAATTTCAAGTTTTAATTTAAGACAATTAATGGAAAACCCAACTAATATTTTGATGTCACATGCTTCCAATTTAAATTTCACAAAGATCAGAGCTCGTTTGAAATATTAATTTCAAGTTTCAATTTTATACAATCAGTGGAAAACCCACCTAATATTTTGATGTCAAATGCTTCCAATTTAAATTTTGTGAAGATCGGAGCTCGTTTGAAATATTAATTTAAATTTTAAATTTTTCTCAATCAGAGAAAAACCCACCTAATATTTTGATGTCAAATGCTTCCATTTTAAATTTCATGAAGATTTGAGCTCGTTTGAAATATTAATTCAAAATTTCAATTTTGCTCCCAGATGTAAAATGTGTCACAAAAAAGTTTCAATTTTTCACAGTCAAAGGTAAACCCACCTAATATTTTGATGTCAAATGTTTCCATTTTAAATTTCATGAACATCAGAGCTCATTTGAAATATTAATTTAAACTTTCAATTTTGCTCAATCAGAGGAAAACCCACCTAATATTTTGATGTCAAATGCTTCTATTTTAAATTGGATGTAATTGACATCAAATTATTAATTTAAAGTTTCAAATATTAATTTAAAGCTTCAGTTTTACACAATCAGAGGAAAACCCACCTAATATTTTAATGTCAAATGCTTCCATTTTAAATTTCAGGAAGATCGGATCTCGTTTGAAATATTAATTTCAAGTTTCAATTTTACATAATTAGTGGAAAACCCACCTAATATTTTAATGTCAAATGCTTCCAATTTAAATTTCATGAAGATCGAAGATCATTTGAAATATTAATTTAAATTTTCAATTTTGCTCAATTAGAGGAAAACCCACCTAATATTTTGATGTCAAATGCTTCCATTTTAAATTTCCCAAAGATTTGAGCTTGTTTGAAATATTAATTTAAAGTTTCAATTTTGTTACTGGACATAAAACACGTCCCAAAAAAGTTTCAATTTTGCACAACCAGAGGTAAACCCACCTAATATTTTGATGTCAAATACTTCCATTTTAAATTTCATGAACATCAGAGCTCATTTGAAATATTAATTTAAAATTTTAATTTTTCTCAATCGAACGAAAACCCACCTAATATTTTGATGTCAAATGCTTCTATTTTAAATTGGAAGCATTTGACATCAAAATAGTAATTTAAAGTTTCAAATATTAATTTAAAGTTTCAGTTTTACACAATCACAGAAACACCCACCTAATATTTTAATGTCAAATACTTCTATTTTAAATTTCACGAAGATCCGAGCTTGTTTGAAATATTAATTTCAAGTTTCAATTTTACACAATCAGTGGAAAGCCCACTTAATATTTTGATGTCAAATGCTTCCATTTTAAATTTCACAGAGATCTGAGGTCGTTTGAAATATTAATTTAAAGTTTCAATTTTACACAATCAGTGGAAATCCCACCTAATATTTTGATGTCAAATGCTTCCAATTTAAATTTTATGAAGATCGGTGCTCATTTGAAATATTATTTTAAAGTTTCAATTTTGCTCCCAGACGTAAAACATGTCACAAAAAACTTTCAATTTTACACAGTCAGAGGTAAACCCACCTAATATTTTGATGTCAAATGCTTTTGTTTTAAATTTCATGAACATCAGAACTCGTTTGAGATATTAATTTAAACTTTCAATTTTTCTCAATCAAAGGAAAACCCACCTAATATTTTGATGTCAAATGCTTCTATTTTTTATTGGAATCATTTGACATAAAACTATTAATTTAAAGTTTCAAATATTAATTTAAAGTTTTAGTTTTACACAATCAGAGGAAACCCCACCTAATATTTTAATGTCAAATGCTTCCATTTTAATGTCATGAAGATTGGATCTCGATTGAAATATTAATTTAAAGTTTCAATTTTGCTCAATCAGAGGAAAACCCACCTAACATTTTGATGTCAAATGCTTCTATTTTAAATTTCACGGAGATCGGAGCTCGTTTGAAATATTAGCTTAAAGTTTCAATTTTTCTTAATCAGAGGAAAACCCACCTAATATTTTGATGTCAAATGCTTCCATTTTAAAATTCACGAAGATCAAAGCTCATTCTAAATATTA
Source organism: Thuja plicata (assembly GCA_018584345.1). Classification (NCBI taxonomy): domain Eukaryota; kingdom Viridiplantae; phylum Streptophyta; class Pinopsida; order Cupressales; family Cupressaceae; genus Thuja; species Thuja plicata. The sequence continues at coordinate 1,017,184 of MU225462.1, forward strand.
AATTAAACTTTCAATTTTGCTCCAGGATGTAAAATGTGTCACAAAAAAGTTTCAATTTTGCACAATCAGAGGTAAACCCACCTAATATTTTGATGTCAAATGCTTCCATTTTAAATTTCATAAACAACCAAGCTCGTTTGAAATATTAATTTTAACTTTCATTTTTTCTCAATCAGAGGAAAACCCACCTTATATTTCAATGACAAATACTTCCATTTTAAATTTTATGAAGATAAGATCTCGTTTGAAATACTAATTTAATGTTTCAATTTTGCTCAATCAGAGGAAATAGCACCTAATATTTTGATGTCAAATGCTTCTATTTTAAATTTCATGGAGATTTGAGCTCATTTGAAATATTAATTTCATGTTTCAATTTTACATAATCAGTGGAAAACCCACCTAATATTTTGATGTCAAATGCTTCCAATTTAAATTTTATCAAGATCGGAGCTTGTTTAAAATATTAATTTAAACTTTCAATTTTTCTACCAAACGTAAAACGTGTCACAAAAGAGTTTCCATTTTGCATAATTAGAGGTAAACCCACCTAATATTTTGATGTCAAATGCTTTCAGTTTAAATTACACAAACATTAGAGCTCGTTTGAAATATTAATTTAAACTTTCAATTTTGCTCACTTAAAGGAAAACCCACCTGATATTTTGTTGTCAAATGCTTCTATTTTCAATTGAAAGAAATTGACATCAAAATATTAATTTAAAGTTTTAGTTTTAAACATTTACAGGAAAACCTACCTAATATTTTAATGTCAAATGTTTCCATTTTAAATTTCACTAAGATCGGATCTCGTTTGAAATATTAATTTAAAGTTTCAATTTTTCTCAATCAGAGGATAACCCACCAAATATTTTGATGTCAATTGCTTCCATTTTAACTTTCATAAAGATCGGAGGTCATTTGAAATATTAATTTAAACTTTCAATTTTGCTCCCGGACATAAAATGTGTCACAAAAAAGTTTCAATTTTGCACAATCATGGGTAAAACCACCAAATATTTTGATGTCAAATGCTTCCATTTTAAATTTCATGAACATCGAAGCTCGTTTGAAATATTAATTTAAACTTTCAATTTTTCTCAATCAGAGGAAAACCCACATAATATTTTGATGTCAAATGCTTCTATTTTAAATTAGAAGCATTTGATATCAAAATATTAATTTAAAGTTTCAAATATTAATTTAAAGTTTCAGTTTTAGACAATCAGAGGAAAACCTACCTAATATTTTAATGTCAAATGCTTCTATTTTAAATTTCACAATGATCAAATCTCGTTTGAAATATTAATTTATAGTTTCAATTTTGCTCAATCAGTGGAAAACCCACATAATATTTTCATGTCAAATGCTTCTATTTTAAATTTCATGGAGATCCAAGCTCATTTGAAATATTAATTTCAAGTTTCAATTTTACACAATCAGTGGAAAACCCACCTAATATTTTGATGCCAAATGCTTCCAATTTAAAATTCATGAACATCGGAGCTTGTTTGAAATATTAAATTAAAGTTTCAATTTTTCTCAATCAGAGGAAAACCCACCTAATATTTTCATGTCAAATGCTTCCATTTCAAATTTCACAAAGATCAGAGCACATTTGAAATATTAATTTAAACTTTCAATTTTGCTCAATCAAAGGAAAACCCACCTAATATTTTGATGTCAAATGCTTCTATTTTAAATTGGAAGCATTTGACATCAAAATAATAATTTAAAGTTTCAAATATTAATTTAAAGTTTCATTTTTACACAATCAGAGGAAAACCCACCTAATGTTTTAATGTCAAATGCTTCCATTTTAAATTTCATGAAAGATCGGATCTCGTTTGAAATATTAATTTAAAGTTTCAATTATGCTCAATCAGAGGAAAACCCACCTAATAGTTTGATGTCAAATTCTTCTATTTTAAATTTCACAGAGATCTGAGCTTGTTTGAAATATTAATTTCAAGTTTCAATTTTACACAATTAGTGGAAAACGCACCCAATATTTTGATGTCAAATGCTTCCAATTTAAATTTCACAAAGATCGGAGCTCGTTTGAAATATTAATTTAAAGTTTCAATTTTTCTCAATCAAAGGAAAACCCACCGAATATTTTGATGTCAAATGCTTCCATTTGAAATTTCACGAATATCAAAGCTTGTTTTAAATATTAATTTAAAGTTGCAATTTTGCTCCCAGACGTAAAACATGTCACAAAAAAGTTTCAATTTTGCACAATCAGACGTAAACCCACCTAATATTTTGATATCAAATGCTTCCATTTTAAATTTCACAATAATCAGAGCTCGCTTGAAATATTAATTTGAACTTTCAATTTTTGCTCAATCAGAGGAAAACCCACATAATATTTTGATGTCAAATGCTTCTATATTAAATTGAAAGCATTTGACATCAAAATACTAACTTAAAGTTCCAGTTTTAGACAATCAGAGGAAAACCTACCTAATATTTTAATTTCAAATACTTCCATTATAAATTTCACGAAGATCAGATCTGGTTTGAAATATTAATTTAAAGTTTCAATTTTGCCCAATCAGAGGAAAACCCACCTAGTATTTTGATGTCAAATGTTTCTATTTTAAATTTCACACAGATCTGAGCTCATTTGAAATATTAATTTCAAGTTTCAATTTTACATAATCAGTGGAAAACGCACCTAATATTTTGATGTGAAATGGTTCCAATTTAAATTTCACGAAGATCAGAGCTTGTTCTAAATATTAATTTAAAGTTTCAATTTTTCTGAATCAGAGGAAAACCCACCTAATATTTTGATGTCAAATGCTTCCATTTTAAATTTCATGAAGATCAGAACTTGTTTGAAATATTAATTTAAACTTTCAATTTTGCTCCTTGACGTAAAACATGTCACAAAAAAGTTTCAATTTTGCACAATCAGAGGCAAACCCACCCAATATTTTGATGTCAAATGCTTCCATTTTAACTTTCTCAAAGATCGAAGCTCATTTGAAATATTAATTTAAACTTTCAATTTTGCTCCTAGACGTAAAACATGTCACAAAAAAGTTTCAATTTTGCACAATCAGAGGTAAACCCACCCAATATTTTGATGTCAAATGCTTGCATTTTAAATTTAACGAAGATCAGAGATCGTTTAAAATATTAATTTGAAGTTTCAAATTTTATCAATTAGAGGAAAACCCACCTAATATTTTGATGTCAGATGCTTCCATTTTAAATGTCACAAAGATCAGAGCTCATTTGAAATATTAATTTAAACTTTCAATTTTGCTCAATCTGAGGAAAACCCACCTAATATTTTGATGTCAAATGCTTCTATTTTAAATTGGAAGCATTTGACATCAGAATACTAATTTAAAGTTTCAAATATTAATTTAAAGTTTTAGTTTTACACAATCAGAGGAAAATCCACCTAATCTTTTAATGTCAAATGCTTCCATTTTAAATTTCATGAAGATTGGATCTCGTTTGAAATATTAATTTAAAGTTTCAATTTTTCTCAATCAGAGGAAAACCCACCTAATATTTTGTTGTCAAATACTTTTATTTTAAATTTCACGAAGATTCGAGCTCTTTTGAAATATTAATTTCAAGTTTCAATTTTACACAATCAGTGGAAAACCCACCTAATATTTTGATGTCAAATGCTTCCAATTTAAATTTCACGAAGATCAGAGCTGATTTGAAATATTAATTTAAGGTTTCAATTTTGTTCAATCAGATGAAAACCCACCTAATATTTTTATGTCAAATGCTTCCATTTTAAATTTCATGTAGATCTGAGCTGGTTTGAAATATTAATTTAAAGTTTTAATTTTGCTCCCAGACGTAAAACGTGTCACAAAAAAGTTTCAATTTTGCACAATCAGAGGTAAACCCATCTAATATTTTGATGTCAAATGCTTCAATTATAAATTTCACAAACATCAGAGCTTGTTTGAAATATAAATTTAAAATTTCAATTTTGCTCAATTAGAGGAAAACCCACCTAATATTTTGATGTCAAATGCTTCTATTTTATATTGGAAGCATTTGACATCAAAATATTAATTTAAAGTTTCAAATATTAATTTAAAGTTTCAAATATTAATTTAAAGTTTCATTTTTACACAATCCGAGGAAAACCCACCTAATATTTTAATGTCAAATGCTTCCATTTTAAATTTCATGAAGATCGGATCTCATTTGAAATATTAATTTAAAGTTTCAATTTTTCTCAATCAAAAGAAAACCCACCTAATATTTTGATGTCAAATGCTTCTATTTTAAATTTCACAGAGATCTACGCTCATTTGAAATATTTATTTCAAGTTTCAATTTTACACAATCAATGGAAAACCCACCTAATATTTTGATGTCAAATGCTTCCAATTTAAATTTCATGAAGATGGGAGATTGTTTGAAATATTAATTTCAAGTTTCTATTTTTCTCAATCAGAAGAAAACCCACCTAATATTTTGATGTCAAATATTTCCATTTTAAATTTCACCTAGATCTGAGCTTGTTTGAAATATTAATTTAAAGTTTCGGACGTAAAACATGTCACAAAAATGTTTCAATTTTGCACATTCAGAGGTAAACCCACCAAATATTTTTAGGTCAAATGTTTCTAGTTTAAATTTCATGAACATTGGAGCATGTTTGAAATATTAATTTAAAGTTTCAATTTTGCTCAATCAGACAAAAACCCACCTAATATTTTGATGTCAAATGCTTCTATTTAAAATTGTAAGCATCTGACATTAAAATATTATTTTAAATTATAAATATTAATTTAAAGTCTTATTTTTATGAAATCAGAGGTAAACCCACCTAATATTTTAATGTCAAATGCTTCTATTTGAAATTTAACGAAGATCAAATCTAATTTGAAATATTAATTTTTAAGTACATTTTTCTCAATCGAAGGAAAATCCACCTAATATTTTGATGTCAAATGCTTCTATTTTAAATTTCACGAAGATCCAAGCTTGTTTGAAATATTAAATTCAAGATTCAATTTTACACAATCAGTGGAAAACCCACCTAATATTTTTATGTCAAATGCTTCCAATTTAAATTTCATGAAGATCGGAGCTCATTCAAAATAGTAATTTGATGTTTCAATTTTTCTCAATCAAAGGAAAACCCACCTAATATTTTGATGTCAAATGGTTTCATTTAAATTTCATGAAGATCTGAGCTCGTTTGAAATATTCATTTAAAGTTTCAATTTTACATAATTAGTAAAAACCCACCTAATATTTTGATGTCAAATGCTTCCAATTTAAATTTCATGAAGATCGAAGCTCGTTCGAAATATTAATTTGAAGTTTCAAATTTGTTCACTCAGAGGAAAACCCACCTAATATTTTGATGTCAAATGCTTCCATTTTAAATTTCACAAAGACCTGAGCTTGTTTGAAATATTAATTTTAAAGTTTCAATTTTTTCTCCCGGACGGAAAATGTGTCACAAAAAAGTTTCAATTTTGCTCAATCAGAGGAAAATCCACCTAATATTTTGGTGTCAAATGCTTCTATTTTAAATTTTACAAAGATCTGAGCTCGTTTGAAATATTAATTTAAGTTTCAATTTTACACAATCATTGGAAAACACACCTAATATTTTTATGTCAAATGCTTACAATTTAAATTTCATGAAGATGGGAGCTCGTTCGAAATATTAATTTGAAGTTTCAATTTTTCTCCATTAGAGGAAAACCCACCTAATATTTTGATGTCAAATGCTTCCATTTTAAATTTCACAAAGATCTAAGCTTGTTTGAAATATTAATTTAAAGTTTCAATTTTTCTCCTGAAAGTAAAACGTGTCACATAAAAGTTTCAATTTTGCACAATCAGAGGTAAACCCACCTAATATTTTGATGTCAAATGCTTCCATTTTAAATATTACAAACATGAGAGCTTGTTTGAAATATTAATTTAAACTTTCAATTTTTCTCAATCAGAGGAAAACCCACCTAATATTTTGATGTCAAATGCTTCTATTTAAAATTGGAAGCATTTGAAATCAAAATATTAATTTAAAGTTTCAGTTTTACACAATAAGAGGAAAACCCACCTAATATTTTGATGTCAAATGCTTCCAATTTAAATTTCATAGAGATCTGAGCTTGTTTGAAATATTAATTTCAAGTTTTAATTTTACACAATCAGTGGAAAACCCACCTAATATTTTCATGTCAAATACTTCCAATTTAAATTTAATGGAGATCGGAGCTCGTTTGAAATATTAATTTAAAGTTTCAATTTTGCTCCCGGATGTAAAATGTGTCACAAAAAAGTTTCAATTTTGCACAATCTGAGGTAAACCCACCTAATATTTTTATGTCAAATGCTTCCAATTTAAATTTCATGAACATGGGAGCTCCTTTGAAATATTAATTTAAACTTTCAATTTTTCTCAATCAGAGGAAAACCCACCTAATATTTTGATGTCAAATGCTCCTATTTTAAATTGGAAGCATTTGACATCAAAACATTAATTTAAAGTTTTAGTTTTACACAATCAGAGGAAAACCCACCTAATATTTTGATGTCAAATGCTTCCAATTTAAATTTCACGGAGATCCAAGGTCGTTTGAAATATTAATTTCAACTTTTAATTTTACACAATCAGTGTAAAAACCACCTAATATTTTCATGTCAAATGCTTCCAATTTAAATTTCACAAAGATCAGAGCTCATTTGAAATATTAATTTAAAGTTTCAATTTCGCTCCTGGATGTAAAAGATGTCACAAAAAGTTTCAATTTTGCACAATCATAGGTAAACCCATCTAATATTTTGATGTCAAATGCTTCCATTTTAAATTTCATGAACATCGGAGCTCGTTTGAAATATTAATTTAAACTTTCAATTTTGCTCAATCAGAGGAAAACCCACCTAATATTTTTATGTCAAATGCTTCTATTTTAAATTGGAAGCATTTGACATCAAAATAATACTTTGAAGTTTCAAATATTAATTTAAAGTTTCAGTTATACACAATCAGAGGAAAACCCACCTATTATTTTAATGTCAAATGCTTCCATTTTAAATTTCACGAAGATCGGATCTCGTTTGAAATATTAATTTAAAGTTTCAATTTTGCACAATCAGAGGAAAACCCACATAATACTTTGACGTCAAATGCTTCTATTTTAAATTTCACAGAGATTCGAGCTCGTTTGAAATATTAATTTCAATTTTTGTCATGCCCAAAATTTTTGTGCCCAAAAATGCAACTTTTTTTTTAACCATTTAGACAGTCTAAAGGATCACAATCATGGGTTTACTAAGCATGTAAATTTAGATCTGCATCTCTGTAGGATTACTAGGTTGCAATGCAATGATAACACTTTTAGGGTTAAGGGGGATCATGTCCTTATGACAACATCCCTCAACCCTAAAATAAAAATATATAAATATAGTTTTAGGTTGAATGAGTTCACTAGGTGGAGTAGCATAAACCATCCTAATGGTGCTTAATAACATTTTCAGAAGATGAATTAACCATTGATTATAATTCCTTTTGATTAGATAAACTAATGTTTCTGATACTTGATAAAACCTAGAACACTATATTTCAACATTACAAGTGTCTCCACAATAACACTATTTTTATAGAGGCCATTATACTGGCCACATATATTGGTCTCATAAAAATAGCATTATCGGGTTTTAAGAAAAATCCTTTTCTTTGACTATTTAATTGATGGCTAAATTAAATTTAATATTGTGTAGTAAATTTAATTTAAATTCCAAGGCTTGAAAATATGGTTATGAGATTAAAAACAAATTAATGTTGAGTTTTAAATTTTCAATAAATTAAAATAATATTGTAATACAATGGATACTCGATTCCAATTAATCCTATTTTAAAAGTCGATTCCAATATAGGTAATAACATTTAAAATCTGCTTGTTGAGAATAACTATACAAATAGAGTAATTATTTATAAATTAATTAATTTAAAAGATGTCAAATTTTTAAATTTCTAATAATAATTATCTTAGTTTAAAATGATAATTTATTAATTTAAATATATCAATGCTATTTCACATGTTATAATATAAAAATATTACACCCACCAATAATTTTCTTATGTCAACTTATTAAACAAATAATAAATGAATCTTACAATAGCACAAATGAAATACCCTTTTAAAAACAAATATATAAAAGTTTTCCACTAAAAGTTACTCTAAAAATAAAAAAGAAATAAATAAAAAAGACCATTTTCACTCTCATTTTGCAATCCCTAACCCTAATTTGAAATTAGGGTTAGGGTCAAAATATGAGATGGAAAAGAAACACATTCTCTTTGTTTTGTTCTCCATTTCTCTTCCCCTACTATCTACAAACCCTAGCCTCCATGTTTTTTATTTCTTAAGCAAATGTGCAAGTGTGGAAGCCATGAGAGGAGGCAAGAAGGAATACTTCAAAGAGCATATATATACATTTTAATATATATATATATAATTTACTTATTACAGGGTTTTAATGGGCGATGACCGACCTACAAGGAGGGTGGCATTGCAAATGGGGGGGTATTTTTTTTTATGTGGCGGCTGGGCATGGGTCTCACGGGCTTTGATCGGCCCTGTGGTAGCACCGCCCCCACAACCCCACCACAGTCGGCGGCACTGTCGCTGCTATGGTGGCAGCCGTGGTGGTCTGCTCTTACCACAGGGTGGGGAGGAGTCATGGCCTCCCCCCTTTCTATAAAGTGTCGCGTGGTTGCGATGGGCTTCGGCTGCCCCTCCCCAATTTTTTTTAAATTTATTTTATATTTACTTTTATTATATATATATGTATATATATATATAAGCTGTTTAATTTTTTTTTTTCATTATTTCATATATAAATAAATTATATATATGTTGTTCAGAAGTTTACTTCATTATTTTAGATTTACAGAATATATATATATATATATATATATATACTGTTTAAAAAGGTTTATCCCATTATTTCAGGTTTATAGAACATATAGTATGCATGTTTTCAAATTTATAGGGCTCATGTAGTAATACTCTTAAAAAAAAATAGTTTCATATATGAACAGAAATGTAAATATTTAGTAATATGTACATTAGCTGATCATCATATATTTGCATAAACCAACCGAAATATGAAAGTATTTATTTTCATTTATAAATACTTTTGCTCACAAGATAGTACATTCTTAAGAAAATGTGAGCATGTATTTGTTTTGACAGAAAAGCATACAATTAAATATACATATCAGAAAATGAAATAAATATTTTTATGAGTAACTAATAAAAAAAAATTAAAATATCCTTAGGAGTAACTAAAAATCAGATTGTAATGTATTTTTTTTTTGGAGTGACTAAAAATCAAAATTTCCACATTGCATGATTGTTTATTGTAAAACTAAAGTTTCAGATTCAATATTTAAGTAAAAATGAAGCATCACTTTGAAGAAAACTAAATCTCATATACATGTATAAACAAATCTTAATGAACATTATATTCTATGTAAAGAGATACTTAAGAGAATGTAAAATCTTATACACAAAGAACTAGTATTCAACTTGCTAAATTTATTTTATGCTTCTTTTGAATAATACATTTCTTTTCACCTAGATTTCTCTCAATTCACATTTCTTTGCTACTGCAATTTTCATCATGAAATAATGTCCTCTCCACCTTCTTGTCTTTAACTTTAACTTTAAATAACTTCAAGAGAAATCTGCAATGAAAACAAACTAGGAGACCATGGGTAGCTCACCACCCAACCTAGGTCTCTTATGAGGCCACCCCAGAGCTTGGGGAACCAAACAAAGGAGGGATACAAACATGCAACAAAAAAAACAAGTAACACTCACAAAACTCCCCACCAAGGCTTTGCACAATGAGTCTCTCAATAACCCAATATGGGGTGAAGTGGACCAAATACCCAAGGGAGAAGACCAAACCCAAAATTTATAACCAAGCCCTCACATGGCTTTCCAAACACTTTCCTTCTCAATATCAAACCCAAGATCAACAATATGCCCTTATGACCCCCAAAAGAGGTAACAACAAGGGAGGCTTCATGGATCCCATACTCCATGATTTTTCCCTCTCCTCCTTGAGGAGAGACTCTACACCAAGGGATGTCAAACTCCTTCACCCCCAAGGATACTCTTCCCTCCTAAGGGTGAGTGAGCCTTGAGACTCCCATTAACAACATTTACAAGAGAAAAGAAAAACAAATACTTCAGAACAATAACAACATAAAATTTACTACAAGATCATAACTACAATATTTTCACAAGACACACACAACATTCATCCTTCTTGCAAGCACAAAATAAAACTACAAGAAATGAGTTACAATAAGTCCACCAACCTAGATCCAAGATTATGGCAAGATGGTTGGAGAAGAGCTCCTTTTTAGCCTAAGTCCCCTTCCAATGTCACCAACTCTAGCTATGTCTCTAAGTTAGAGAGTGGGTGTTCTAACTCTCCAACATAGAGAGTCCCCACTAAAAAGTCACTAGAAACACATGGGGAGAAGGAAAACCCTCTAATTGGTCTCTCTTCCCTTAACTCTTACAACTTTTTAAAAATGGATCCAAAAGGGAAAACTCTAAAAAGGTGAATAATGTCTTTGCACAAAGATGGAAAAGTGGTCTATCCAAGATCAAGCCTCACAAGAGTTGATTTTCGTCCAACTTGGGAAACCAACTTTTTGGAAGGGTCACATAGTCAACTAGAGGCTATCCTAGGGTTAAAATGGCCCTTATCTATTGGTATAACAAGTGGGCTACCTAAAAATGACCCCAACACACCCCTAGGCACTTTCTAACCCCTCCAAAAATCCACTATAAGAGTACTTACGAAAATTCCAATGAGATGACCACACCCCCATCTCCCAAACTAATGTATGCATATGGGGATTCACTAATGTACTTACCTAGGTAGGTGGACAACCATTCCCAAGTTGACATGTCATGGTCTTAAGTAAAAATCATAAGTGTCAAATGACACACACAAACATTTACACATCCCTAGACCATGTCATATTCACTTGGGCATAATCACAAGAAAATCAAAAAATACATTTAAGGAATACATTCCCACAATCAACCATATATGTTTACAAATCAAATCATGATACAATGAGGTCTTGTCCCTCATTATATGCAACCTTGGCTTAAATTGAGTTCACATATCCCTATGTTTGGTTCTTTGAATAAAATACCATGGTCTGATACCTGCACACTCAATTGAAATATCAGTAGTCCGATGAGATAAATATCCATCATAAAGAAATAAGCAATATTTGAAACTTAAGGGAACATCAACATACTAATTTTATTACTTAAGATCACAATAAATAGTAATTTCATTAAAGCATATACATAAGGTAAGGTTTACATTGCATGATACCTAAACTTAATATCCATTTCTAATAATTCTCCTATCCTCAGTAACCCATGACATAACCATAATGTTTTTCCAAATCAATTGTCTTAAAATAAATGTCCATAAAAGAAACATAATATAGTCCATAAGGTGCATCATAAAGTATCATGTATCCAAGATGTAGTGCCTCACTAACACTATCTTGGAAAATTAATTGAAGAAGTGAGCAGGATAAAGTAATTCGATTGATGATAAGGTAAGTACATTGCTTTAATGCTTCTAAGAACCTAGTTAGCATATGTTTATTTCTTTCTATGCCACTTTAAGTTCTTTAAAATG
>MU225462.1:1041029-1053035 GCA_018584345.1 Thuja plicata
GTGTTCAAACTCTCCAACATGGAGAGTCCCCACTAAAAAGCCACTAGAAACTCATGGGGAGAAGGAAAACCCTCTAATTGGTCTCTCTTCCCTAAACTCTTACAACCTTCTAAAAATGGATCTAAAAGGGGAAACTCCAAAAAGGTGAATAATGTCTTTGCACAAAGATGGAAAAGTGGTCTATCCAAGATCCAGCCTCACAAGAGTTGATTTTCGTCCAAATTGGGAAACCAACTTTTTGGAAGGGTCACATGGTCAACCAGAGGCTATCCTAGGGTTAAAATGGCCCTTTTCTATTGGTATAACAAGTGGACTACATAAAAATGACCCCAACACACCCCTAGGCATTTTCTAACCACTCAAAAAATCCACTATAAAAGTACTTACGAAAATTCCAATGAGATGACCACACCCCCATCTCCCAAACCAAGGTATGCATATGGGGATTCACTAATGTACTTACCTAGGTAGGAGGACAACCATTCCCAAGTTGACATGTCATGGTATTAAGTACAAATCACAAGTGTCAAATGACACACACAAACATTTACACATCACTAGACCATGTCATATCCACTTGGGCATAATCACAAGAAAATCAGAAAATACATTTAAGGAATACATTCCCACAATCAACCATATACATTTACAAATCAAATCATGATACAACAAGGTCTTGTCCCTTATTAGATGTAACCTTGGCTTAAACTGAGTTCACATATACCTATGTTTGGTTCTCCAAATAAAATACCATGGTCTCATACCTGTACACTCAATTCAAATATCAGTAGTCTGAGGAGATAAATATCCATCATAAACAAATAAGAAATATTTGAAACTTAAGGGAACATCAACATACTAAGTTTATAACTTCAGATCACAATAAATAGTAATTTTATTAAAGCATATACATAAGTTAAGGTTTACATTACATGATACCTAAATTTAATATCCATTTCTAATAATTCTCCTATCCTCAATAACCCATGACATAACCATAATATTTTTCCAAATCAATTGTCTCAAAATAAATTTCCATAAAAGAAACATAATATAGTCCACAAGGTGCAACATAAAGTATCATGTATCCAACATCCAAAATGATCAATGCATGATGTAAATAATAAAATACATAAGGTCTACAGTGCATCAAAATGTAAAGTATCATATGCTAAATTTATCATAAGAAGAAAAATTGGAAACCTACAATGGGGTTCAGGGTGAGGCCTCACAAGTTTCAATTTTACAAAATCGGTGGAAAACTCACCTAATATTTTGATGTCAAATGCTTCCAATTTAAATTTCATGAAGATCGGAGCTCGTTTGAAATATTAATTTAAATTTTCAATTTTGCTCAATCAAAGGAAAACCCACCTAATATTTTGATGTCAAATGCCTCCATTTTAAATTTCACGAAGATCGGAGCTCGTTTGAAATATTAATTTAAAATTTCATTTTTTCTCCTGGACGTAAAACATGTCACAAAAAGTTTCAATTTTGCACAATCAGAGGTAAACTAACCTAATATTTTGATGTCAAATTCTTCCATTTTAAATTTCATGAACATTGGAGCTCATTTAAAATATTAATTTAAACTTTCAATTTTTCTCAATCAGAGGAAAACACACCTAATATTTTGATGTCAAATGCTTCTATTTTAAATTGGAAGCCTTTGACATCAAAATTTTAAATTAAAGTTTCAAATATTAATTTAAAGTTTTAGTTTTACACAATCAGAGGAAAACCCACCTAATATTTTAATGTCAAATAATTCCATTTTAAATTTCACAAAGATCGGATATCGTTTGAAGTATTAATTTAAAGTTTCAATTTTTCTCAATCAGAGGAAAACCCACCTAATATTTTGATGTCAAATGCTTCTATTTTAAATTTCACAGAGATCCAAGCTGATTTGAAATATTAATTTCAAGTTTCAATTTTACACAATCAGTGGAAAACCACCTAATATTTTGCTATCAAATGCTTCCAATTTAAATTTCATGAAGATCAGAGTTTGTTTGAAATATTAATTTAAATTTTCAATTTTTCTCAATCAGAGGAAAACCCACCTAATATTTTGATGTCAAATGCTTTGATTTTAAATTTCACAAAGATCAGAGCTCATTTGAAATATTAATTTAAAATTTCAATTTTGCTCCCGGACGTAAAACATGTCACAAAAAAGTTTCAATTTTGCACAATCATAGGTAAACCCACCTAATATTTTGATGTCAAATTCTTCTATTTTAAATTAAATGAACATCAGAGCTCATTTGAAATATTAATTTAAACTTTAAATTTTTCTCAATCAGACGAAAACCCACCTAATATTTTAATGTCAAATGCTTCCATTTTAAATTTCATGAAGATCAGATCTTGTTTGAAATATTAATTTAAAGTTTCAATTTTACTCAATCAGAGGAAAACCCACCAAATATTGTAATGTCAAATGCTCCTATTTAAAATTTCACAAAGATCTGACCTTGTTTGAAATATTAATTTCAAGTTTCAATTTTACACAATCAGTGGAAAACCCACCTAATATTTTGATGTCAAATGCTTCCAATTTAAATTTCATGAAGATCAGAGGTCATTTGAAATATTAATTTAAAGTTTCAATTTTTCTCAATCAGAGGAAAAACCACCTAACATTTTGATGTCAAATGCTTCCATTTCAAATTTCACGAAGATCAGAGCTCATTTGAAATATTAATGTAAAATTTCAATTTTTCTCCCGGACATAAAACGTGTCACAAAAAAGTTTTAATTTTGCACAATCAGAGATAAAACAACCTAATATTTTGATGTCAAATACTTCCATTTTAAATTTCATGAAGATCGGAGATGATTTGAAATAGTAATTTAAACTTTTAATTTTTCTCCCAGACCTAAAATGTGTCACAAAAATGTTTCAATTTTGCACAATCAGAGGTAAACCCACCTAGTATTTTGATGTCTAATGTTTCCATTTTAAATTTCATGAACATTAGAGCTTGTTTGAAATATTAATTTAAACTTTCAATTTTGCTCAATCAGAGGAAAACCCACATAATATTTTGAAGTCAAATGCTCCTATTTTAAATTGGAAGCATTTGACATCAAAATATTAATTTAGTTTCAAATAATAATTTGATGTTTCATTTTTACACAATGAGAGGAAAACCCACCTAATATTTTAATGTCAAATACTTCTATTTTAAATTTCACGAAGATCAAATCTCATATGAAATATTAATTTAAAGTTTCAATTTTGCTCAATCAGAGGAAAACCCACCTAATATTTTGATATCAAATGCTTCTATTTTAAATTTCACAGAGATCTGAGCTCATTTCAAATATTAATTTCAATTTTCAAATTTACACAATCAATGGAAAACCCACCTAATATTTTGATGTCAAATGCTTCCAATTTAAATTTCATGAAGATCAGAGCTTGTTTGAAATATTAATTCAAAATTTCAATTTTGCTCAATAAGAGGAAAACCCACCTAATATTTTGATGTCAAATGCTTTCAATTTAAATTTCACAAAGATCAGAGCTCATTTTAAATATTAATTTAAAGTTTCAATTTTGCTCAATTAGAGGAAAACCCACCTAATATTTTGATGTCAAATGCTTCCATTTTAAATTTCACGAAGATCAGAGCTCGTTTGAAATATTAATATAAATTTTTAATTTTGCTCTCGGACGTAAAACGTGTCATAAAAAAGTTTCAATTTTGTACAATCAGAGGTAAACCAACCTAATATTTTGATGTCAAATGCTTCCATTTTAAATTTCATGAACATCAGAGCTCATTTGAAATATTAATTTAAACTTTCAATTTTGCTCAATTAGAGGAAAAGCCACCTAATATTTTGATGTCAAATGCTTCTATTTTAAATTGGGTAAATTTGACCATAAAATATTAATTTAAAGTTTCAAATATTAATTTGAAGTTTCAATTTTACACAATTAGAGAAAAACCCACCTAATATTTTAATGTCAAATGCTTCCATTTTAAATTTTATGAAGATTGGATCTCGTTTAAAATATTAATTTAAACTTTCAATTTTGCTCAATTAGAGGAAAACCCACCTAATATTTTGATGTTAAATGCTTCTATTTTTAATTTCACGGAGATCCGAGCTTGTTTGAAATATTAATTTCAAGTTTGAATTTTACACAATCAATGGAAAACCCACCTAATATTTTGATGTCGAATTCTTGCAATATAAATTTAACGAACATCAGAGCTCATTTGAAATATTAATTTAAAGTTTCAATTTTGCTCCCGGATGTAAAATGTGTAACAAAAAAGTTTCAATTTTGCACAATCAAAGGTAAACCCACCTAATATTTTGATGTCAAATGCTTCCATTTTAAATTTAATGAACATCAGAGCTTGTTTGAAATATTAATTTAAACTTTCAATTTTTCTCACTCAGAGGAAAACCCACCTAATATTTTGATGTCAAATGCTTCTATTTTAAGTCTCACGGAGATCCTAGCTCGTTTGAAATATTAATTTCAAGTTTCAATTTTGCATAATCAGTGGAAAACCCACCTAATAATTTGATTTCAAATGCTTCCAATTTAAATTTCACAAATATCAAAGCTCGTTTGAAATATTTATTTAAATTTTCAATTTTTCTCAATCAGAGGAAAACCCACGTAATATTTTGATGTCAAATGCTTCTATTTTAACTTTCACGGAGATCTAAGCTCGTTTAAAATATTAATTTTAAGTTTCAATTTCACACAATCAGTGGAAAACCCACCTAATATTTTGATGTCAAATGCTTCCAATTTAAATTTCAAGAAGATCAGAGCTCATTTGAAATATTCATTTAAAGTTTCAATTTTAGTCAATTAGAGGAAAACCCACCAAACATTTTGATGTCAAATGCTTCTATTTTAAATTGGAAGCATTTGACATCAAAATATCAATTTAAATTTAAAATATTAATTTAAAGTTTTAGTTTTACACAATCAGAGGACAACCCACCTAATATTTTAATTTCAAATGCTTGCATTTTAAATTTTAGAAAGATTGGATATCGTTTGAAATATTTATTTAAAGTTTAATTATTCTCAATCAGAGGAAAAGCCACCTAATATTTTGATGTCAAATTCTTCCATTTTAAATTTCATGGAGAACCAAACTCCTTTGAAATATTAATTTCAACTTTCAATTTTACACAATCAAAGGAAAACCCACCTAATATTTTTATGTCGAATGCTTCCAATTTAAATTTCATGAAGATCGGAGCTCATTTGAAATATTAATTCAAAATTTCAATTTTTCTCAATCAGAGGAAAACCCACCTAATATTTTAATGTCAAATGCTTCCATTTTAAATTTCACAAAGATTGGAGGTTGTTTGAAATATTAATTTAAACTTTCAATTTTGCTCCCTAACGTAAAACTTGTCACAAAAAAGATTCAATTTTGCACAATAAGAGGTAAACCCACCTAAAATGTTGATGTCAAATACTTCCATTTTAAATTTCATGAACATCGAAGCTCGTTTGAAATATTAATTTAAACTTTCAATTTTGCTCAATCAAAGGAAAACCCACCTAATATTTTGATGTCAAATGCTTCTATTTTAAATTGGAAGTATTTGACATCAAAATATTAATTTAAAGT
The DNA here is from genome assembly GCA_018584345.1 of Thuja plicata. NCBI lineage: Eukaryota > Viridiplantae > Streptophyta > Pinopsida > Cupressales > Cupressaceae > Thuja > Thuja plicata. Next base: position 1,046,663 of record MU225462.1, read on the forward strand.
TTTAGTTTTCCACAACCAGAGGAAAACCCACCTAATATTTTAATGTCAAATGCTTTCATTTTAAATTTCACAAAGATCGGATCTCATTTGTAATATTAATTTAAAGTTTCAATTTTTCTCAATTAGAGGAAAACCCACCTAATATTTTGATGTCAAATGCTTCTATTTTAAATTTCACGGAGATTCAAGCTCATTTGAAATATTAATTTCAAGTTTCAATTTTATACAATTAGTGGAAAATTCACCTAATATTTTGATGTCAAATGCTTCCAATTTAAATTTCACAAAGGTCGGAGCTCGTTTGAAATATTAATTTAAATTTTCAATTTTTCTCAATCAGAGGAAAACCCACCTAATATTTTGATGTTAAATGCTTCAATTCTTAATTTCGCAAAGATCCGAGCTTGTTTGAAATATTAATTCAAACTTTCAATTTTGCTCCCGGATGTAAAATGTGTCACAAAAATGTTTCAATTTTGAACAATAAGAGGTAAACCCACCTAAAATGTTGATGTCAAATTCTTCCATTTTAAATTTCACAAACATCAAATCTCATTTGAAATATTAATTTAAATTTTCAATTTTGCTCAATCAGAGGAAAACCCACCTAATATTGTGATGTCAAATGCTTCTATTTTAAATTGGAAGCATTTGACATCAAAATATTAATTTAAAGTTTCAAATATTAATTTAAAGTTTTAGTTTTCCACAATCAAAGGAAAACCCACCTAATATTTTAATGTCAAATGTTTTCATTTTAAATTTCACAAAGATATAAACTCGTTTGAAATATTAATCTAAAGTTTCAAGTTTGCTCAATAAGAGGAAAACCCACCTAATATTTTGTTGTCAAATGCTTCCATTTTAAATTTCACAAAGATCATATCTCGATTGAAATATTAATTTAAACTTTGAATTTTGCTCCCAGACGTAAAACATGTCACAAAAAAGTTTCAATTATGCACAATCAAAGTTAAACCCACCTAATATTTTGATGTCAAATGCTTCCATTTTAAATTTTAGGAACATGGGAGCTCATTTGATATATTAATTTAAACTTTCAATTTTGGTCAATCAGAGGAAAACCCACCTAACATTTTGATGTCAAATGCTTCTATTTTAATTTGAAAGCATTTGAAATCAAAATATTAATTTAAAGTTTCAAATATTAATTTAAATTTTTATTTTTACACAATCAAAGGAAAACCCACCTAATATTTTAATGTCAAATGCTTCCTTTTTAAATTTCATGAAGATTGGATCTCGTTTGAAATATTAATTTAAAGTTTCAATTTTTCTCAATCATAGGAAAACCCATCTAATATTTTGATGTCAAGTGCTTCTATTTTAAATTTCATGGAGATCCGATCTCATTTAAAATATTAATTTCAAGTTTCTATTTTACACAATCAGTGTTAAACCTACCTAATATTTTGATGTCAAATGCTTCCAATTTAAAATTCACGAAGATAGAGCTCATTTGAAATATTATTTTAAATTTTCAATTTTGCTCAATCAGAGGAAATCCCACCTAATATTTTGATGTCAAATGCTTCCATTTTAAATTTCACGAAGATCAAAGCTCATTTTAAATATTAATTTAAACTTTCAATTTTGCTCCCGGACATAAAACGTGTCACAAAAAAGTTTCAATTTTGCACAATTAGAGGTAAACCAGCTAATATTTTAATGTCAAATGCTTCCATTTTAAATTTCATGAACATCAAAGCTCATTTGAAATATTAATTTAAACTTTCAATTTTTCTCAATCAGAGGAAAACCCAACTAATATTTTGATTTCAAATGCTTCTATTTAAAGTTGGAAGTAGTTGACATCAAAATATTAATTTAAAGTTTCAAATATTAATTTAAAGTTTCAAATATTAATTTAAAGTTTCAGTTTTACACCATTAGAGGAAAACCCACCTAATATTTTAATGTCAAATGCTTCCATGTTAAATTTCACGAAGATCAGATCTCGTTTGAAATATTAATTTAAAGTTTCAATTTTTCTCAATCAAAGGAAAGCCCACGTAATATTTTCATGCCAAATGATTTGATTTTAAATTTCACAGAGATCTGAGCTCGTTTGAAATATTAATTTCATGTTTGAATTTTACACAATCAGTGGAAAACCCACCTAATATTTTGATGTCAAACACTTCTAATTTAAATTATACGAAGATCGGAGGTCATTTGAAAAATTAATTTAAAGTTTCAATTTTGCTCAATCAGAGGAAAACCCACCTAATATTTTGATGTCAAATGCTTCCATTTTAAATTTCATGAAGATTTGAGGTCGTTTGAAATATTAATTTCAAGTTTCAATTTTACATAATCAGTTGAAAACCCACCTAATATTTTGATGTCAAATGCTCCCAATTTAAATTTCATGAAGATCGGAGCTCGTTTGAAATATTAATTTAAATTTTTAGTTTTACTCAATAAGAGGAAAACCCACCTAATATTTTGATGTCAAATGCTTCCATTTTAAACTTCATGAAGATCGGAGGGTGTTTGAAATATTAATTTAAACTTTTAATTTCTCTCCCGGACGTAAAATGTGTCACAAAAAAGTTTCAATTTTGCACAATAAGAGGTAAACCCACCTAATATTTTGATTTCAAATGCTTCCATTTTAAATTTCATGAACATTGGAGCTTGTTTGAAATATTAATTTAAACTTTCAATTTTCCTCAATCGGAGGAAAACCCTCCTAATATTTTGATGTTAAATACTTCCATTATAAATTTCACGAACATCGGAGCTCGTTTGAAATATTAATTTAAACTTTCAATTTTGCTTAATCAGAGAATAACCCACTTAATATTTCTATGTCAAATGCTTCTATTTTAAATTGGAAGCATTTGGCATCAAACTATTAATTTAAAGTTTCAAATATTCATTTAAAGTTTCAGTTTTACACAATCAGAGGAAAACCCACCTAATATTTTAATGTCAAATGCTTCCTTTTTAAATTTCATGAACATCGGATCTCGTTTGAAATATTAATTTAAAGTTTCAATTTTTCTCAATTAGAGGAAAACCCACCTAATATTTTGATGTCAAATGCTTCTATTTTAAATTTCATAGAAATCTGAGCTCGTTTGAAATATTAATTTCAAGTTTCAATTTTACACAATCAGTGGAAAACCCACCTAATATTTTGATGTCAAATACTTCCAATTTAAATTTCACGAAGATCGGAGCTCCTTTGAAATATTAAGTTAAATTTTGAATTTTTCTCAATTAGAGGAAAACCCACCTAATAATTTGATGTCAAATGCTTCCATTTTAAATTTCATGAATATCAGAGCTCCTTTGAAATATTAATTTAAACTTTCAATTTTGCTCCCAGACTTAAAACATGTAACAAAAAAGTTTCAATTTTGCACAATAAGAGGTAAACCCACCTAATATTTTGATATCAAATGCTTCCATTTTAAATTTAATGAACACCAGAGCTAGTTTGAAATATTATTTTAAAGTTTCAGTTTTTCTCAATCAGAGGAAAACCGAGCTAATATTTTGATGTCAAATGCTTCCATTTTAAATTTCACGAAGATTGGAACTCGTTTGAAATATTAATTTAAAATTTCAATTTTTCTCCCAAACATAAAAAGTGTCACAAAAAAGTTTCAATTTTGCAAAATCAGAGGTAAACCCACCTAATATTTTGATTTTAAATGCTTCCATTTTAAATTTCATGAAGATTGGATCTCGTTTGAAATATTAATTTAAAGTTTCAATTTTGCTCAATTAGAGGAAAACCCACCTAATATTTTAATGTCAAATGCTTCTATTTTAAATTTCAAGGAGATCAAAGTTCATTTTAAATATTAATTTGAAGTTTTGATTTTACACAATCAGTGGAAAACCCATCTAATATTTTGATGTCAAATGCTTCCAATTTAAATTTCGCGACGATCAAAGCTTTTTTGAAATATTAATTTAAAGTTTTAATTTTTCTCAATCAGAGGAAAACCCATATAACATTTTAATGTCAAATGCTTCCATTTTAAATTTCACAAAGTTCAAAGCTCATTTTAAATATTAATTTAAAATTTCAATTTTGCTCCCAGACGTAAAACTTGTCACAAAAAAGTTTCAATTTTGCACAATCAGAGATAAACCCACCTAATATTTTTATTTCAAATGCTTCCATTTTAAATTTCACGAACAATGGAGCTCATTTGAAATATTAATTTAAACTTTCAATTTTTCTCAATTAGAGGAAAACCTACCTAATATTTTGATGTTAAACGCTTCTATTTTAAATTTCACAGAGATCCGAGCTCGTTTGAAATATTAATTTTAAGTTTCAATTTTACACAATCAGTTGAAAACCCACCTAATAATTTGATGTCAAATGCTTCCAATTTAAATTTCATGAAGATCGAAGCTCGTTTGAAATATTTATTTAATGTTTCAATTTTTCTTATTCAGAGGAAAACCCAAGTAATATTTTGTTGTCAAATCCTTCTATTTTAAATTTCGCGAAGATCGGAGCTCGTTTGAAATATTAATTTAAAATTTCAATTTTTCCCTCAGACGTAAAATGTGTCACAAAAAGGTTTCTATTTTGCACAATCTAGGGTAAAGCCAGCTTATATTTTGATGTCAAATGCTTTGACTATAAATTTCATGAACATTGGAGCTCATTTGAAATATTAATTTAAAGTTTCATTATTTCTCAATCAGAGGAAAACCCACCTAATATTTTGATGACAAATGCTTCTATTTTAAATTTCACAGAGATCAGAGCTTGTTTGAAATATTTATTTCAAATTTCAATTTTACACAATCAGTGGTAAACCCACCTAATATTTTGATGTCAAATGCTTCCAATTTAAATTTCACGAAGAACGGAGCTTGTTTCAAATATTAACTTAAAGTATCAGTTTTTCTCAATCAGATGAAAACCCACCTAATATTTTGATGTCAAATACTTCTATTTTAAATGTCATGAAGATATGAGCTTGTTTGAAACATTAATTTAAAGTTTCAATTTTTCTCCCAGATGTAAAACGTGTAACAAAAAAGATTCTTTTTTGCACAATCACAAGTAAAACCACCTAATATTTTGATGTCAAATGCTTCCATTTTAAATTTCATGAAAATCAGAGATCGTTTGAAATATTAATTTAAACTATCAATTTTTCTCAATAAGAGGAAACCCCAACTAATATTTTGATGTCAAATGCTTCTATTTTTAATTTAAAACATTTGACATCAAAATATTAATTTAAAGTTTCAAATATTAATTTAAAGCTTCAGTTTTACACAATCAGAGGAAAACCCACCTAATATTTTAATGTCAAATGCTTAGATTTAAAATTTCATGAAGATCATATCTAGTTTGAAATATTAATTTAAAGTTTCAATTTTGCTCAATCAGAGGCAAACCCACCTATTATTTTGATGTCAAATTCTTCTATTTTAATTTCACAAAGATTGAAACTTGTTTGAAATATTAATTTAATATTTCTATTTTGCTCAATCAGAGGAAAACCTGCCTAGTATTTTGTTGTCAAAATGCTTCCATTTTAAATTTAACAAAGATCATATCTCATTTAACATATTAATTCAAACTTTCAATTTTGCTCTCAGACGTAAAACATGTCACAAAAAACTTTCAATTCTGCACAATCAAAGGTAAACCCACCTAATATTTTGATGTCAAATGCTTCCATTTTAAATTTTAGGAACATGGGAGCTCATTTGAAATATTAATTTAAATTTTCAATTTTGCTCAATCAGAGGAAAAGCCACCTAATATTTTGATGCCAAATGCTTCTATTTTAAATTGAAAGCATTTGACATCAAAATATTAATTTTAAGTTTTAGTTTTACACAATCAGAAGAAAACCCACCTAATATTTTAATGTCAAATGCTTCCATTTTAAATTTCATGAAGATCAGATCTCATTTGAAATATTAATTTAAAGTTTCAATTTTGCTCAATCAGAGGAAACTGACCTAATATTTCTACATTAAATGCTTTTATTTTAAATTTCACGAAGATTCAAGCTCATTTGAAATATTAATTTCAAGTTTCCATTTTACACAATAAGTGGAAAACCCACCTAATACTTTGATGTCAAATGCTTCCAATTTAAATTTCACGAAGATGGAGCCAATTTGAAATATTAATTTAAAGTTTCAATTTTGCTCAATCAGAGGAAATCTCACCTAATATTTTGATGTCAAATGCTTCCATTTTAAATTTCACAAAGATCAGAGCTCATTTTTTTTTTTTTTGATCGGTAAAAGGCTGAAGCCAGAATTTTATTAATATTAAAAATAATTTTTACAGTATAACCCCACTCGCTGCGGGCGCTGGTAGGAAAGAGTGGGGTCGAGAAAACCTCCA
>MU225462.1:1073539-1086814 GCA_018584345.1 Thuja plicata
GTTTGAAATATTAATTTCAAGTTTCAATTTTACACAATCAGTGGAAAACCCACCTAATATTTTGATGTCAAATGCTTCCAATTTAAATTTCATGAAGATCGGAGCTCGTTTGAAATATTAATTAAAACTTTCAATTTTTATCAATCAGAGGAAAACCCACCTAATATTTTTATGTCAAATGCTTCCATTTTAAATTTCACGAAGATCGAAGCTCATTTGAAATATTAATTTAAACTTTCAATTTTGCTCCCAGACGTAAAACGTGTCACAAAAAAGTTTCAATTTCGCACAATCAAGGGTAAACCCACCTATATTTTGATGTCAAATGCTTCTATTTTAAATTTCATTAACATCGGAGCTCATTTGAAATATTAATTTAAACTTTGAATTTTTCTCAATCAAAGGAAAACCCACCTAATATTTTGATCTCAAATGCTTCTATTTTAAATTTCACAGAGATCTGAGCTTGTTTGAAATATTAATTTCAAGTTTCAATTTTACACAATCAGTGGAAAACCCACCTAATATTTTGATGTCAAATGCTTCTAATTTAAATTTCACGAAGATCGGAGCTTGTTTGAGATATTAATTTAAAGTTTCAATTTTTCTCAATCAGAGGAAAACCCACCTAATATTTTTATGTCAAATGCTTCCATTTTAAATTTCATGAAGATCGGAGCTCATTTGAAATATTAATTTAAACTTTCAATTTTTCTCCCGAACATAAAATGTGTCACAAAAAAATTTCAATTTGGCACAATCAGAGGTAAAACCACCTAATATTTTGATTTCAAATGCTTCCATTTTATATTTCTCAAACATCAGAGCTCATTTGAAATATTAATTTAAACTTTTAATTTTGCTCAATTAGAGGAAAACCCACCTAATATTTTTATGTCAAATACTTCTATTTTAAATTGGATGCATCTGACATCAAAATAGTAAATTAAAGTTTCAGTTTTACACAATCAGTGGAAAACCCACCTAATATTTTAATGTCAAATGCTTCCATTTTAAATATCACGAAGATCGGATCTCATTTGAAATATTAATTTAAAGTTTCAATTTTGCTCAATCAGAGGAAAACCCACCTAATATTTTGATGTTAAATGCTTCTATTTTAAATTTCACAGAGATTCAAACTCGTTTGAAATATTAATTTCAAGTTTCAATATTACAAAATCAGTGGAAAACCCACCTAATATTTTGATGTCAAATGCTTCCAGTTTAAATTTCACGAAGATCAGAGCTTGTTTTAAATATTAATTTAAAGTTTCAATTTTTCTTAATCAGAGGAAAACCCACGTAATATTTTAATGTCAAATTCTTCATTTTTTAATTTCAAGAAGATCGGAGCTCATTTGAAATATAAATTTAAACTTTCAATTTTGCTCCCGGATGTAAGACGTGTCGGAAAAAAGTTTCAATTTTTCACAATCAGAGGTAAACCCACCTAATATTTTGATTTCAAATGCTTCCATTTTAAATTTCATGAACATCGGAGCTCGTTTGAAATATTAATTTAAACTTTCAATTTTTCTCAATCAGAGGAAAACCCACCTAATATTTTGATGTCAAATGCTTGTATTTTAAATTGGAAGCATTTAACACTAAAATATTAATTTAATGATTCAAATATTTATTTACAATTTCAATTTTACACAATCAGAGGAAAACCCACCTAATATTTTAATGTCAAATGCTTCCATTTTAAATTTCACAAAGATTGGATTTTATTTGAAATATTATTTTAAAGTTGTTAGTAATAACTGAGAGGAGGGGTGAAGTAGTGGCCTCAAAAATTAATCCTTAAATCAATCCTTCAACTCTGATAACCACTAATTATTTCTCAAGTTATCTTTTGTCCTACAATATGAATGCCTTGAACAAATTATATCAATTTACTACTTGTCAGATTGCTCTGTTAAACCTTCTTCTTAATGTTTACCGATAAGCAGTCATCTATTTACCAAAATACAATAAATATGCAGAGTATACTAATATATCTATAATGAATCATGTAAGATACAAAATAGTAAAGAAATGTATCATACACACATATAACACATGGATTTTAATGTGGAAACCATGTTAACGGAAAATACCACTGGGACCGGTACCCCAAATTTTTAGTCTTCTAAAGTGAGCCCTGTTAGGAGCCAACCCTGTTAAAGGTTACAAACACACTGTTAGGTGTGACCTTGTTAGAATATTTTACACATATAGGTTGTCACTTAGTATCGGGCATCTAATGCTGCCATCCTTGAATCAGCCTCTCTCTTAGACTATCAAAAGGCATCAGGCATATCCAATGCTACTTTCATGAATCAACCTTTTTGGCACTCCTTGGGATGTACCTCAATATATAGAAGATTGTTAAGTCCTTCTCTATTAAGAGACTTGATTCTTCAATGGTTAAACTGAAGCAATATGACCTATTTCTAATGCAACTTGAATTGCAAATTTTTAGATCTATTTAAGTGCATTACCTTTCTGATCAATGTATCAATTCCATTCTTTTGTGCTCCACACTTTCTGCTCTGTGATGCTATGCTTATTGTTTGTCAGTGTTTGTAGAATTCCTTTGCTCTCCTTCAGCTTGATTGATTAGTACTCCATGAATTTGTTCTTCATCAATTTCTCTTTAGCATCCTCTTTTCATTCACTCCCATTAATCCCCTTTTCATGAATGTATATGTAAAAATGAATTAATCCTGTCTCTTATATAGATATGATATTCATTGTTTCTTGATTCTTGATTCCCTCGGTGAAAAAAAATCCAGCCAATTAGATTTAAAGAATAACTCCTGATTTGTCTCGTAGTTATCTTCATGCCAACTATATAAATCAGCTTTAAATCAATTACTTAACTCTGTTTGAATAAAACAAAGGAAACAACCAATTAAGTATATCTTTAACTCTTTCCAGCTAGATATTTTATCATTTTCTAAACTCTTTGTTCTGTGGGTCAAATTTTTAGTTAGTCATTAGTGACAACTACCAGTTCTGTCAGTGTGACTCCAGTTAGCTTTGGGATCTCCATCCCTTGGGAAACATTGGAATTTTACTTGTCGGGCAATACTGTAGTTTTGCTTCATCAGGCAACAGTGTCTTCTACTTGTCGAGTATCACTGTGATTGTTCTCCTTTGCCTTTATCGATGGTGTGCACTCCATCGATGTTGTTTGTCACTTAGTGAATACTTGAATTTTATGCATTACTTGAAAGCATAACCTTTGTTCCATTGATTCTCTAAAGTCTTTGGCATTATGTACATTACCATACAGATGATATCAAGTTGACATCAATGACAATACAAACCATTAACTGATTTAATGCCTTGCATTATCTTCAACTTAACATTACCAAACATTCAATCAGTTAAATTTCATCAATCTCTCCCTTTGACATTGATGGCAACATAATATATTATCAAACTATAATATTTCTAATACAATATGAAATACAATTGTTGAGATTCATCAAACTACCAATCTCTCCCTTTTGTCAACTAATAAATGTCTGAACTTTGGTAAGCTCTATTTTAGCTTAGATTTGATTCCTATAGTTCTCTTTCTTCTGATGTGATGTGACCTCTCCTTGTGTCAATTTCTTTCCTTTGACTATTCTCTCTCTTTTGATGTCCATTTTTTTTAGCAACTCTCCCTTTGTATAATTTTTCATACAATTTTCTCTCCCTTAGGATATAATATTTCCTTGTTGGAGTAATCTGATAACGGTTAATATATCTCTCTTTTTCCTAAAGGATGTGATAATATGGATAATCTCTCTCCCTTTGACAATAATTCCAAACAAATATTTTACAAATATCTGACATTCATGTCAAACAATCAGTTTCCTCCTATCCATAATATATTCCTTGAAATTTCCTTATCCATCAGTAATACAACAATATGCTCTGGTGCTCAGTTCAGATATATACATGTTTGTATATAGTTGTAACTTTGAAGTTCATCTCTTTTCTTGCATCAACATGAATGATATTCTGATAATATGTAGGCTGATGTAGCCTTCAGTCATTTTACTGACTGGTAGACAAGGTTTTTACCCCTAGTCTCTTTCTTAAGTACTCAAATGTATCCTTGAGAAGTGTCTTGGTAAATATATCAGCTAATATTTCTTTAGATTGCACATACTCAAGTATCACCTCTTTTTCTTGAACTTGTTCTGTCAAATAATGATACTTGATGCCAATGTGTTGAGTCTTAGCATGGATGACTGGATTCTTAGAAATGTTTATTGCACTGGTGTTATCACAATAGATAATCACTAGTTCTAAGATCTTCATATGCATACCTTCCAGAAATTGTTTGATCCATGCAATATTTGAGCAATTTGTAGTAGCAACAACATACTCTACTTCTATAGTAGACTGAGAGATGCATCCTTGCTTCTTGCTAATCCATGTGATAAGTTTGTCACCCATAAATAATGCTCCGCTAGTTGTGCTCTTACAGTCATCAAGATTTCTAGCCCAATCAACGTCGATAAACACCTTAAGTTCAAATTTTCCTTCTCTTCTATACCATAAGTCAAATTCCTCAGTATTCTTCAGATATCTTAGAATTCTTTTCACAGCAGTCATATTTGATTCCCTAGGGTTAGAAGAAAATCTAGCAACAATTCCTACTGCATGTGCAATATCTGGTCTAGTATGTACAACATACATGAGTTTTCCAATCATTGATCTGTACAAAGTCTGATTTACCTCTGTTGTCTTGTCCTCCTTTGTCAACTTACATCCAGTAGCCATCGGTCTTCCAATTGGTTTGGATTCTTACATCTTGAATATTTTTAGGACCTCTTTGATGTACTTGGACTGTGTAATGAAATACCTTCTCCTTGTTGCATGATTTGGAGACCAAGAAAGAACTTGATCTCTCCAAACATAGACATCTCAAACTCTTTTCTCATCTCATTAGAAAATGATTTACATATCATATCATTGCCTCCAAATATGATGTCATCAACAAATATTTCAACAATCAAGGTGTTAGCATTAGTATCTTCTTTTAAATAAAGATTACTATTTTCACTAGTCCTTACAAATCCAATACTTATTAGATAGGAATGAAGTCATTCATACCAGGCTCTAGGAGATTGTTTCAATCCATACAAGACTTTGTAAAGTCTACATACCATGTTTCTCTTGTCTGGATTGACAAACCCTTCTAGTTTCTCAATGTACACCTTTTCTTCAAATATTCCATTTAGGAATGCTGATTTGACATCCATTTGATATACCTTGAATCGTTTGAATGCAACATAAGCAAGTAATATTCTTACACCTTCTAGCCTAGAAATGGGTACAAAGGTCTCTCCATAGTCTATACCTTCCTCTTATGCACACCCCTTGCATACTAGTCTTGCTTTGTTCCTTGTGACTTCTCCATTCTCATTCAGCTTATTCATGAATATCCATTTTGAACCGATGAAATTCTTGTCATTTGGTCTTGGCACAAGTGACCATGTTTTTTTTTTCTCAATCTTCTCAATCTCATCATTCATAGCACTTATCTATTCTTCATTATCAAGTGCAACATTGACAGATTTGGGCTCAAACTCACAAATTAGACAGCTTGAGTTTAGAGTCTTACTTCTTTTTCTTGTACCAACTTTCTTATCTCCTATGATCTGGATCTCTAGATGGTTCCTTCTTACATATCTTGCAAGTACAGGTACATTTCTTTGTCTATCAGTTTGATCATTGTTTTGTTCTTCATTTTTCTCATGACCTTGCACATTATCTTGATCATTATCCTAACCATCGGTATTTAATGCCTGATGCTTGAGAGCAATGATTTGTAGCTCAGGAGATCTACATTGTTGGTAGGGTAGAGTGTCACATTCCTTATTGTAAGTGAACTTATTATAGTCCTCTGGTTCCTTAGTGCTTTCTTGTTCATTTTTCTCTGCAAATTCATCTATCTTTACATTTGCACTTTCAATAATTTTGTTAGAGGCTTTGTTTAGACATTTGTAAGCCTTGCTCTTGGTATAATACCCTATAAAAATTCCTTCATCACTCTTGGAGTCATGTTTTCAATTTCTATCATCTTTTAAGATATAACATTGACTACCAAAAATTTTGAAATAACTTACATTGGGTGTGTATCCATACCATAGCTCATAAGGTGTCTTCTTGGTGTCTTTCTTCAATTGTACTTTGTTTAGTGTGTAAACAGTAGTACTGACAGCTTCTCTTTAAAAAATTTGGGTGATGCCTTTTTCTATCATCAGTGTTCTAGCACAATCAACTATTGATCTATTCCTTCTCTCAGCAATTCCATTTTGTTGTGGTGTTCTTGGTGCAGAAACCTATCTTTTTATACCATGCTCATTAAAAAATTTAGTGAATTCCCCTGATATAAACTCACCTCCTCTATCTGATCTCAAACATTTTATATCCTTACCACTTTGTTTCTCTACCATAGCCTTATACCATTTAAAAATCTCAAATGCTTCTAATTTATCTTTTATAAACATAATTGTCATCATTCTAGAGTAATCATCAATAAAGAGAATAAAATATTTATCTCCATAATAACTCTTTGTCCTCATAGGTCCACATAAATCAGTGTGGACTAATTCTAGAATTTCATCAGATGTATGGGTTTTTCTTTTGAAACTAGACTTTGTCATTTTACCTTTTTGACAGTTTTTACACATGATGTTGTCAAGCTTGGTCATCGTCGGTAAGCCTCTGACATTTCTATTTTTGCTAATCTTTATCATGTTGTCAAAGTTCACATGACACAGTCTTTTGTGCCATAACCATATGTCTTCATTTGTAGAAATCAAACAAGTGGATTCAGTATCATTCAGATAGAATAAGCTACATTTTGTCTGTTCACTAGTACCAATCAGATTTCTAGATTTGTTGAAGATCTTTGCCTTCTTATTTTCAAATGCAACTTTTTGAACTGAATTATTCAACTGAGAAACACTCAATAGATTATAATTCAATCCATTTATCCAACAAGCATTCTCACACTTTATCTGGTTATTCAACATTATTGTTCCTCTACCTTCAACTGGATAGGGTGTGTCATTTCCCATTCTTACTGATCCACCCTTGTAGTATTCAAAAGTCTCAAAAATTTTCTTATCACTGGTCATATGATGAGTTCAGCCACTATCTATGATCCAAACATCATTTTTTCTAATTTTAGATGTGCGAGCTATTTCTACATACCTTTCTTCATCATCATATGAATCATCTTTTACAGCCACAAACACCATCTTGATGTCTTCATCAGATTCGGTGTCAGTATTATCATCCTTACATTTTTCTAGGTAGCTGATCTTCTTTCCTTTTTCCTTATAGTCTCAGGTATCTCTTCTTTCTGATTATTGGTAGCTTATGTAATCACCTCTATCAGACTTCTTCTCAAAAGATCTATCATTACTTCTGTCATATTTTCTTCTGTTAGTACATCTTGCAGAAAAGTGTCCAATCTCTTTGCAATTAAAAAAAATAAGTGGTAATTTACCTTTGTATTTACCTTTGCCTCTCTGCATTCTTCTGGCCATAAGTGCTTCAATTTCATCAAGATCATCTTCTTCATTTTCACTATCACTATCTTTTCTCATAGTGTTTTTGTGACTTGATTTACTTATTCTCATAGAAGTTTTGAATGCAAACTCTATGTTTGGTAAGACACTATTATCAAAGTTATTCATCTCAAATAAAATCAATATTCCAATTAAACTGTCTAGAGTAACATTTATATTTGCTACTGCTCTCATTTCTTGAATGGAAGATACTCTAATAGCATAACTAGGTAGTAAGCTTCTTAGAATTTCACTTACCACTGTATCTTCTTCTATTACACCTCCAACTCCTCAGTAATACACCTCCAACTCCTCAGATAGCATTGACTACCTCTTTAATTCTTGTGTTGTACTAAGTGATGTTTTCTCCTTCTTTCATTTTGAGATCATCAAACTTTCCTCTAAGGTTTTCTTCCTTGGCTCTCAAAACATTTTTGTCACCACCATGTACAAGATTTAATTTGTCCCACATCTGCTTTGCATTTTTGCATTCTTTGACATCTTCAAATTCAGTATCAGAGAGTGAGGAAGCAAGCTCTATCATCATGCCATTATGTTCATGCTTATCTCACATTTTTTCAACTATTGGTGCTCCTGTGGGAAACACATATTTAGTTTCTAGGAATTGAGTAACATCATTACCAATACCTGATAGGTGGAGTCTTATCCTACTCTTCCATGAAGAAAATTATCTTTTTTCAACTTGGGCACATCTCATCTATTCATCTTGTGATCTTTGTCTTAGGTCTTGAAACCTTCCTTCTAAGCACACAAGCTCTAATACCAATTGTTAGTAATAACTAAGAGGGGGGTTGATTCACTGGCCTTAAAAATTAATCCTTAAATCAATCCTTCAACTCTTATAACCACTAATTATTTCTCAAGTTATCTTTTTTCCTACAAGATGAATGCCTTGAACAACTTATATCAATTTACTACTTGTCAGATTGCTCTGTTAAACCTTCTTCTTAATGTTTATCGATAAGCAATCATCTATTTACTGAAATATAGTAAATATGCAGAGTATACTGATATATCCAGAATAAATTATGTAAGATACAAAATAGTAAAGAAATGTATCATACACATATAACACATGGATTTTAACATGGAAACCTTGTTAAGGGAAAAAACCACTGGGACCGGTACCCCAAATTTTCACTCTCATGAAGTGAGCCCTGTTAGGAGCCAACCCTGTTAAAGGTTACAAACACATTGTTAGGTGTGACCTTGTTAGAGGATTTTACACATATAGGTTTTCACTTAGTATCAGGCATCTAATGCTACCATCCTTGAGTTAGCCTCTCTCTTAGACTGTCAATAGGCATCAGGCATATCCAATGCTACTTTCATGAATCAACCTTTTTGGCACTCCTTGGGATGTACCTTAATATATAGAAGACTGTTAAGTCCTGCTCTATTAAGAGGCTTGATGCTTCAATGGTTAAACTGAAACAATATGACCTGTTTATAATCCAACTTGAATTGTATATTTTTAGATCTATTTAAGTACAATACCTTTCTGATCAATGTATCAATTCCATTCTTTTGTGCTCCACACTTTTTTCTATGTCATGTTGTGCTCACTATTCATCATTGTTGTTGGAATAGTCCCAAGGATAACTGAGAGGGGGGGGGTGAATTAGTTATCTATCAATTCAATTCTTTTCTCTTTCCTTAATGTAATTTGATACAAATTAAATGCACATTTAGATAACATAAAAGAGTACTCAACAATTTGATTATGAGGAAACCAAATAGGCAAAAACCCCAGTGGGAATTAGTACCCAAAAATAACTATACTAGTTTATAATGACCCCTATTAGAAGATCTTACAACCCTGTTAGGAGTTTATCTTTACAATGCAAGAAGTACAGAGACCTGGTTAAAGGTCAGACCCTGTTAGGATTCTTTTATAGATAAGCCTGTTACGGGTGAGGACTCACTGTCCAATAGCTCATTGCTAAGATGGTGAAGGCTACAACCTTTAGTATAATAGATATACACTATATCTTGTAAATGAATTGTTTGAGTAGACCTTTTTTCTTGATCAGTTCCAATGAATTGCAATCAACTCTTGTTTCTTCACATAGATCTTCAACTTATTCTCTCTGACTTTCTACTCTTCTCTGTCTTTTCTTTTTCACTTCATTTTTGACACTTAGTGAACATAACTAAACTACTATATGTATCTTCACAAAGGATAAGGTCACGAAAGTATCTAGAAACACTTCATCATCTTCCTTGTTAGCTCAACCAAGAATGCAATGTAAATTAGGACCGCGCAACTCAAACTAAATAGACGCGACGCTTCACAAAGTCGGCTTCACCAAATTAACTTTAACATCATGATTCTATAGAAACAAGTTTAATGCCTTTGGATAATTATCTTTAACTCATAACTAAACATGAATACAAACATGCATATCCTGAAGATAGGCACAACTCAAGCAACACTGTATTTACATTAGCTCTTAATAGATAAACTCCAGAATCTATAACTGCCATAACTGACTAATCATAACTCAACTCAAACTGCATATCTGACTTGGCGTGAATGCACATAAAAACTAGAACATGTATACACCATGGAAATAAACATGCATAGCTCTAAATCATCTATACTTATAATTGCATATAGGATACATGTTGTATATTATATGTTGTCATCAATGGCAAACATACAATCAATTATTTGCACAGAAGCAAATCTCCAACAATCTCCCCCTTTGACATTGGTGGCAACATATGATATCATCAAATCAAAGTGTCTTCCTTATTTTTACAATCTTCTCAATATCCTCATCAAAGGTTCCTCTTCACTACTACTACTTTGTATACTCCCCTAGAGTATATGATCCCCCATACTAATACTCCCCCTTTGACATCAATGAAAAAGGGTGTTAAACACCACTAAGCACAGGTAATACTCCAAAAGCAGAGTATTCAACCATTCATCAGTCACCAAGGACTGATGTTCTTGCTGCAAGTTCTAATTAGACTCAGGAAAGGGAATTACTCCCAACTTCTCCCTGAGATACTCAAAAGTATCTTTTGATAGAGGCTTTGTAAAAATATCTACTATTTGTTCTTTAGTGCTTACATAATTCAGCTTTACTTCTTTGTTTGCAAATTTTTCTCTTAGGAAGTGGTATTTGATCTTAATGTGTTTTGTCTTTGCATGCATCACAAGGTTCTTTGACATATTGATAGTACTAGTATTTTCATGGTGAATAACAATAGGATAATAAATCTGAATACCAAAATCTTTAATCATCTATTTGATCCAAACCATTGTTGAACAATTCAATGCTGCTGCAACATAATCAACTTCTATTGTTGACTGAGAGATACAATTCAGCTTTTTACTTGTCCAAGTGATCAACCTGTCTCCAAGAAATACTGCTCCTCCTGATGTGGTCTTTCTGTCATCAACACAACCTGCCCAATCTGCATCTGTATATACATGAAGTTGTATGTTCTCTGAGTTAGGATACCATAAACCATATTCTATAGTTCCCTTTAGGTATCTAAATATTATTTTTATTTCCATTAGATGATTTTTCTTAGGTTCAGCTGCAAATTTTTCAACAATACCAACTGCATTAGAAATGTCAGGTCTAGATTGAGTGAGATATATGAGTTTTCCAATCATAGACTTGTATAGGGTCTTTTCAACTTCTATGGAATCATCATCTTTAGAAATCTTGCATCTTGTTATCATGGGGGTGCTTACTGGTTTTCAATCTTCCATCTTAAAGGTCTTCAATATCTCCTTCACATACTTAGACTAATTTATGAATATGCCTTTGTCCGTTTGGTTTACATTCAATCGAAGGAAGTATTTGATAGGTCCAATCATGCTCATTTCAAATTCACTTTTCATTTATTTGGAAAATTTTGCACTAAGTTTTTCATTACCTCCAAAGATAATATCATCAACAAAAATAGCAACAAGAAGTAGTCCTTCATTTGTCTCTCTTATAAATAAATTATAGTCTGCTACTCCTTTTCTGAATCCTATCTTTGTTAAGTAACTAGCAAGTCTCTCATACCATGCTCTTGGGGCCTGTTTAAGTCCATAGAGTGCTTTCTTTAATCTTCATACCATGTCTGGTTTATCTAAAAGTTTGAATCCTTCAGGCTGCTCTATGTAGACTTCTTCCTTTAAGTCACTGTTCAGAAATGCTGATTTGACATCCATTTGATTTACCTTCAAGTTCTTGAATGTTGCATAGGCCAAAAACAATTTGGTAGCTTCAAGTCTACTCACAGGGGAAAATGTATTAGTGTATTATATTCCTTCTCTTTGTGCATATCCTTTACATACTAATCTTGCTTTTTTCCTTACCATTGTGCCTTCTTCATTCATTTTGTTCCTCAATATCCACTTAGTTCCAATCACATTATTTTCATGAGGTCTAGGGACTAGTTCCCATGTTTCATTCTTGATTATTTGATCTAGTTCTTCTTGCATGGCACTTTTCCAATCTGAATCTTTGCACACATCTTCAACATTTAAGGGTTCAATCTGTGAAAGTAAGCATACCTCTTCATCAGTGGTTGAACCTTTTTCTCTAGATCTTGTCAGAAATTTCGCGCTCTAATCTCCAATGATATCTTCCTTAGAGTGGTATTTGGATGTGTATCTTGAATTCTTAGGAGTGATACTTTCATCTATGATCTATGATTCTTCTTCACTTGGTTTAGGATTGTTACATTAAACATCAATACAATCAAACATTTCTTCAATAAGTGTGTCCTTATTGATGGGTCGGGGATCATCTTCAATCATGGGAGCATAGTCATAATATCTTTCTTGAATCATAAAATTCTCATCAATACATGAGTACTTTCAATGATCTTCTTTAATCTTAGATTGAAACATCTATAGGCTTTGCTTTTATTAGAGTAACCAATAAAAATACCTTCATCGCTTCTAGCATCAAACTTACCAATGATATCATCTCTCTTGATGTAGCACTTGCTTCCAAAGATTCTGAAGTATTTTACAATGCGTACATTACCAAACCAAAGTTCCTAAGGTTTCTTGTTTGCACCTGGTCTCAATTGTATTCTATTGATAGTGTAAACTGTTGTATTGACCGCATCTCTCCAGTAGGTATGTGCAACCTTTCCTTCAATCATGATAGTGCATGTTGTGTCAAGTATTATCATTTTCCCCCTTTCTACTATCCCATTCTTTTGAGGGGTTTTGGGTGCACTTAATTGCATTTTGATTCCATGTTCTTCACAATAGTCATAAAATTGGTCAGAGGTGAATTCTCATCCTCTATCAAATCTCAGACATTTTATCTTTAATCCAAATTCATTCTCAACCTTAGCTTTGAATACTTTGAACTTCTCAAAAGCTTTAGATTTTTCTTTTAAGAACTCAACCCACATCATCCTTGAAAAATCATCAACAAATAAAATAAAATACCTTTCTCTGTAGTATGATCTTGTTTGAGTAGGTCCACATAGGTCTGTATGTATCAGATCTAATTTGTTTTCTGCAGAGTCTTGTTTGCTCTTGAATGAGGTCCTTTCATGCTTCCCCATCACACATTCACTACACATGGTGTCAACTGGTCTTGCAATGCTAGGAAGGTCTCTTACTACCTTTACATTACTTATCTTGACTATGTTGTCAAAATTGATATGACAAAGTCTCTTGTGCCATAGCCAACTGTCATCTACT
>MU225462.1:1086864-1097647 GCA_018584345.1 Thuja plicata
AAATTGATATGACAAAGTCTCTTGTGCCATAGCCAACTGTCATCTACTTTTGCAACAAAACAACTTACTTCTAAGTTGAGCTGAAAAACATTACCTTTGGTCTTTGAGCCTGATGCAATCATGTCTCTTTCTTTGTTATTAATGATGCATTGGTTGTTTTTTAATTCCAACTGATATCATTTATCAAGCAACTGTCCAACACTTAGTAAGTTATGATGCAAACTATCAACATAGAGAACATCATCTATCTTGTTCTTTCCATCAAGGGTGATAGAACCTCTGCCTATGATAGGTTTGGGAGTGTTATCTCCAAATATAACCATGCCACCTTTGTACTTGTCCAAATGTATAAATCTATCTTTGTCTTCTGTCATGTGGTGTGAACATCTGTTGTCAATGATCTAGTCAGTTCTGATGTCAGCTTTTGAAACTAGTGCTAACTCATGTTATTTTACTTCATCTTCTTTGTCCATTTCTTCAAGCATATTATCAATGTCTTTAATGGAAAAAAATCCAATTTCATCTTCTCCTAAGTCATCATCAGTTACACCATCCTCAGCATGATAACATTCTTTAGTGTACTTAGGTTTGTAATCTGATCTAAATTTCTTGACTCTTGTAGGGAACTTAAATGCAAAGTGACCAACCTTGTTGCATGAAAAGAATTTGAATGGTAGTTTTCCTTCATATTTACCTTTACCTTTACTTTCCTTCTTGGTAATCATAGCAATGATTTCTTCTAGTTATGTATCCACTTCTTCATTATTACTAGAGCTGCTTACAAATTTCTTGTTGTGGACTGTGGCTTTGAAGGTTGTCTCACTTTTAGGTTCTTTCTTCAATCTAGATATCTCAAATGCAGATATTTTGCTAATCAAAGTCTCCCTCTTGAATTATTTTGAAAATTGCATAGTCTCATCTAAGATATTGATCTTTCTCTCATGGTCTGCTGTCAATGTGGTCATTAACTTGTCCATTATATCTTCCTCTGATATTTCTCCACCATTTTTTCTTATACCTGACACTGCTTCATTTATCCCTGATTGTAAGCTCTGATGTTTTCTTCAGGTAACATCTCTAAATTGTTGTATCTTTTCTTCCATGTCTTTCTGTGCGCATTCTTTTCTTGGATTTCTCCTTCAAACATGTCTTCTAAGTATTTCCAAATAGTATATGCTTTGTCTATCTTCTTGATCTCAGAAAACTCACTATCAGATAGGGCACTGATTAGGGCTTCTTTGGCAATTGTATTATTAGTGAACACTTCCTTTTATTTCATAGTAGAGTCATCAGCTGCAAGATCTTTCAAGGTGGGAATTTCAACTTCTTGAGTGGAAATCTCATAGATCTCAAATCCAACACACTGAAGATGTGTTATCATTTTGTTCTTCCAATCAAGATAGTTTTCTCCATCAAACTTAGGACTTTCTTTCCTGAAGTATGCCATCAGAATTACCTTAAGCTGTTAGGCTTTCTCTCCAAGGCACTGTTAGGCTTTCTCTCCAAGGCACTTGGATCTGATACCAATTGTTGGAATAGTCCAAAGGACAACTAAGAGGGGGGGTGAATCAGTTATCTATCAATTCAATTCTTTTAACTTTGCTTAATGTAATTTGATACAAAGTAAATGCACATTCAGATAATACAATAGAGTACTCAACAATTTGATTATGGGGAAACCAAATAGGCAAAAACCCCAGTGGGAATTAGCACCCACAAATAACTATACTAGTTTATAATAATCCTTGTTATAAGATCTTACAACCTTGTTAGGAGTTGATCTTTACAATGCAAGAAGTACAAAGACCTGGTTAAAGGTCAGACCCTATTAGGAGTCTTTTATGGATAACCCTGTTAAGGGTGAGGAATCACTATCTAATAGCTCACTACTAAGATGGTGAAGGCTACAACCTTTAGTATAACATATATGCACTATATATGTTAAATTAATTGTTTGAGTAGACCTTCTATCTTGATCACTTCTAATGAATTACAATCAACTTTTGTTTCTTCACATAGATCTTCAACTTATTCTCTCTGACTTTTAGCTCTTCTCTGTCTTTTCTTTTTAACTTCATTTTTGACACTTAGTGAACATAACTAAACTGCTATATGTATCTTCACAAAGGATAAGGTCATGATGGTATCTAGAAACACTTCATCATCTTCCTTGTCAGCTCAGCCAAGCACACAATGCAAATTAGGACTGCGTAACTCAAACTGAACAAACCTGACACTTCACAAAGTTGGCTTCACCAAATTAACTCTAACATCACGATTCTGTAGAAACACATTTAGCGCCTTTGGACAATTATCTTTAACTCATAACTAAACATGAATACAAACAAGCATATCCTGAAGATAGGTGCAACTCAAGCAACACTGTATTTACGTCATCTATTAACAAATAAACTCTAGAATCAACTGCCATAACTGACTAATCATAACTCAACTAAAACTGCATATCTGACTCAGCGTGAATGCACATAGAAGCTAGAACATGTATACACCATGGAAATAAGAATGCATAGCTCTAAAGAATCTGTACTTATAATTTCATATAGGATACCTGTTGTATATTATATGTTGTCATCAATGGCAAACATACAATTAATTATTTGCATAGAAGCAAATCTCCAACATATGTCTGCAAAATTTCTTAGCTCTCCTTTAGCTTGATTGATTAGTACTACATGAATTTATTCTTCATCATTTTCTCTTCAGCATCCTCTTTTCATTTACTCCCCTTAATCCCCTTTTCATGAATGTATATGTAAAAATGAATTAAGCTTGTCTCTTATATAGACATGATATTCATTGTTTCTTGATTCTTGATTCTTGGCATGAAAAACAATCCATCCAATTAGATTTAAAGCATAACTCCTGATTTGTCTCATAGTTATCTTCATGCCAATTGTATAAATCAACTTTAAATCAATTACTTAACTTTCGTCAAATAAAACAAAGAAAGAAACCATTTAAGTGTATCTCTAGCTCTTTCTAGCTAGATATTTTGTCATTTTTTGAACTCTCTGTTCCATCGGTCAACTCTTTAGTTAGTCGCGGTCAGTGATAAACTACCAGTTCCATCGGTGTGACTCAAGTTAGCTTCAGGATCTCTGTCCCTTGGGCAACATTGGAATTTTACTCGTCAGGAAATATAGTAGTTTTTCTTCATCAAACAACACTCTCTTCTTCTTGTTGGGTATCACTGTGACTATTCTCCTTTGCCTTTACCGATGGTGTGCACTCTGTCAGTGTTTTCTATCACTTATTGAATACTTTAATTTTACAAATTGCTTGAATGCATAACCTTTGTTCCATTGATTCTCTAATGTCCTTGGAATTATGTACATGACTATACAGATGATATCAAGTTAACATCAGTGAAAATACAAACCATTAATTGATTTAATGTCTTGCATTATCTTCAACTTAACATTACCAAACATTCAATCAGTTACATGACATCAAACGTTTCAATTTTTCTCAATCAGAGGAAAACCCACCTAATATTTTGATGTCAAATGATTCTATTTTAAATTTCACAGAGATCTGAACTCGTTTGAAATATTAATTTCATGTTTCAATTTTACACAATTAGTGGAAAACCCACCTAATATTTTGATGTCAAATGCTTCCAATTTAAATTTCATGAAGATTCGAGCTTGTTTGAAATATTAATTTCAAGTTTCAATTTTTCTCAATCAGAGGAAAATCCACCTAATATTTTGATGTCAAATGCTTCCATTTTAAATTTCATGAAAAACGGAGCTCGTTTGAAATATTAATTTAAAGTTTCAATTTTTCTCCAAGACGTAAAACGTGTCACAAAAAAGTTTCAATTTTGCACAATCAGAGGTAAACCCACCTAATATTTTGATTTCAAATGCTTCCATTTTAAATTTTATGAACATCGGAGCTCATTTGAAATATTAATATAAACTTTCACTTTTTCTCAATCAGAGGAAAACCCACCAAATATTTTGATGTCAAATGCTTCTATTTTAAATTGGAAGCATTTGACATCAAATTATTAATTTAAAGTTTCAAATATTAATTTAAAGTTTCATTTTTACACCATCACAGGAAAACCCACCTAATATTTTAATGTCAAATGCTTCCATTTTAAATTTCATGAAAATCAGATCTCGTTTGAAATATTAATTTAAAGTTTATATTTTTCTCAATTAGAGGAAAACCCACCTAATATTTTGATGTCAAATGCTTCTATTTTAAATTTCATGGAGATCCGAGCTCGTTTGAGATATTAATTTCAAGTTTCAATTTTACACAATCAGTGGAAAACCCACCTAATATTTTGATGTCAAATGCTTCCAATTTAAATTTCATGAAGATCGGAGCTCGTTTGAAATATTAATTTAAAGTTTCAATTTTGCTCAATCAGAGGAAAACCCACCTAATAATTTGATGTCAAATGCTTCTATTTTAAATTTCATGAAGATCAGAGCTTGTTTGAAATATTAATTTAAACTTTCAATTTTGCTCCTAGATGAAAAACTTGTCACAAAAAAGTTTCAATTTTTGCACAATCAGAGGTAAACGCACCTCATATTTTGATGTCAAATGCTTCCATTTTAAATTTCATGAACATCGAAGCTCGTTTGAAATATTAATTTAAACTTTCAATTTTGCTCAATCAGAGGAAAACCCACCTAATATTTTGATGTCGAATGCTTCTATTTTAAATTGGAAGCATTTGACATGAAAATATTAATTTAAAGTTTCAGTTTTACACAATCAAAGGAAAACCCACCTAATTTTTTAATGTCAAATGCTTCCATTTTAAATTTCACGAAGATCGAATCTCGTTTGAAATATTAATTTAAAGTTTCAATTTTGCTCAATCAGAGGAAAACCCACCTAATATTTTGATGCCAAATGCTTATATTTTAATTTTCATGGAGATCCGAGCTCATTTAAAATATTACTTTCAAGTTCCAATTTTACACAATCAGTGGAAAATAACCTAGTATTTTGATGTCAAATGCTTCCAATTTAAATTTCACGAAGATTAGAGCTCGTTTGTAATATTAATTTAATGTTTCAATTTTGCTCAATCAGAGGAAAACCACCTAATATTTTGATGTCAAATGCTTCCATTTTTAATTTCATGAAGATCAGAGCTCATTTGAAATATTAATTTAAACTTTCAATTTTGCTCCTAGACATAAAACATGTCACAAAAAAGTTCAAATTTTTCACAATTAGAGGTAAACCCACCTAATATTTTTATGTCAAATGCTTCTTGTTAGACACCTTGATTTGCACCCTTACCCAAGCTCTCATAGTCTTGGTAATCTAGTGTAACATGGGAATCATCTCTAGGTTGTGGGACCTCTGCTAACTAAGATGAGACCTCCAAGTTCTAGGCTTGTTCCTCTTGGTATGTCACCCAAATTTGCTTCTTAGCATGAAAGTAAATCCTTGAGGGAAAAGGGAGAGAAGGAATGCAAGAAAGGGAAATAACTGAAAGAAAATTATCCTACTAGGTGATACACCAAAGGTAACCTGAATCATAACATATTAACTAATCTCAGCATGAAATCTTGGATCTAATAGAACACAACTTTCTAGATAGGCTTGCATAAGTATTTCATAGAGAGGTCTGAGATAAACAGAGGCTATTCAGGGAAAGAATTAATTTCACAAACAATAGCATATTCACTATAAGTAGACACGGACTATGACCTGCAAACAAACATCCGCTTCTGCAATCAGGCACAAGAATGAGACAAAATGACAGGGGACTGAAGAATATCCACAAACTCATCTAAATTAGATCATCCATAATAGTACATAATATTGCAGAAAGAAAGAGGGCTCAGTAACTCCTATATTTCTCTGAAAAATAATTCAGATAAGAAAGCCCAAGGACAGAGAAAATGTCACAAAAAGCCTTTGCAATATCTGAATATCAACGAAAGATTATAGACTGTAAAAGTCAGAGGGAATAAAAAATGCCATGAATAAATTCTAAGTAAGGAAAACTATGAGCTATAAAATCTCTAAAACTAACTATATATACATGTTCCTCCTATCATGCAGACTCAAGGAAACAATCTGATCAAATTAGGGTTACAATTGATTGCAATAGAATAATTAGAAAACCCTAACACTGTCAATTCTACTCATAAATGCGTCATGAAATATCTTTGATCAATTAGATATATCTCTAAAATCCTTCTCATCACCATAAATCTATCTCTGAGAAGTCGGTTGATCCATCTACTTCTCTGCAAGTTGTTTCTGTCATAACTACTCGAATCAGATATTTGAATTTTTTAAATGTTTGAAGGATAACGGTCACAACTGCTGTGAGATATCTCATCCACGATCGAGATTCAAATTATTTTTACTTTAAAATGTGACCATCGATCTTCCTTTCTGATCTAACCATGACTTCAACATGTGCCTTTACCTTTGGCTACCTTTTCCCTTGGTCGCTGAGTCTGCTGACCTTTTCTTTAACTTTATTTCCTTCCCGAGACTTGGTGACCATGTACATCTTTTGCATTGCTTTCAAACCTTCACTTTTCTTTGACTATCCTTTTTAATCATGATTCACTGAAACCTTTATGTATCTGAGTTTCTAAATCATTCTCCTAACTCTGGGTTTATAATGAGATCATGTGACTTAGAGAGACTCTGTAACTTAACTCATCTTTAAACTCAAGTCACATATGAAGTTGGGAAATACACTGAGTCGTGTGATCTCCAAACCTTTTGTTAACTCTAGGTTATATTAGGAGATTACCTGAATTCCCTCTGATTGACCTTTGATCCAATGATTGTTGCTAAGTCTCCCAATCAAAATGGAATATGCTTCTCCTTTACGAGACTTAGAGACTAGAGGGAGTCTACGGGTCACCGAATGATTTGGAATATTCTATTTTTATTGCACAACTTAGAGACCTAATGCAAATTGTAAATGCACACATGGAAATTGAAGAACTTAAGTCACCCAAAAAGGAAATGAAGAAATATAACAAGTCCTGGATAATTAGGGCTTATCAAATACATAGGTTCTTCAACACTTAGTTATTTTGCATGGGTAGGAGTAAAATAGAGACTAAAAAAAAACTACAAAGGACACAAGCAAGACCAAAACATTTAAGGTCTTTCTCATAGGCTGGGCTCAACCCTCATTGGAGCCTGATTTTACCCCACTTGTAGCCAAAGCTTTTGTAATGGGGAAAGTTTGGGCAACATTCTTAGTGATTTATGTGGGTGTCTACTTGCTAAACATTGAGAATCAGTAGCCTTTGACATCCATTGGGCATAGAGTCATCACTTGATCAAAAATAGAAACTTGGATATAGATTGAAATCAAGAGGAGAAACAACTAACTACGCATGAGAACTTCAAGGTAAGTAGGAAATTAATCTAGAAAGTAGGAACAGAGAATAGAGAAACTATTTACAATAATTACAAGGAAGGACAAACCTCAAAACAAGGTTCCAAATGGAATCCATTTATAGAAATGGGCAAGGGATCTCCTCCAAGAGTTGATAGCTGAAAAGCATTATGTTCCTTGCATTCTGTGATGATGAATGGATCTCCCTAGAAGGAATCAAATTTAGTATGTCTGCCAAGATTTGATTTGAATTCATCCCATTTGAGGACTACATCCCCAATCTTGAAATTTCTAGCCCTAGCTCTCATGTCAGAGATTTTCTTTATCTGCATCTAATGGAATTCTATATCTTTCATGGACTTATCTCTGTGTTCTTCTAATTCCATAATCTGAGCATCCCTAATCTTTAAAGGATATTCTTCTTCAAACAAGACATACTGAGTAGCTAAGTCCAGGGCTGGCAATTCAGTTAAAATGGATAACTTAGCTTCTCTTGCATACACTAACATGTAAGGAGAATTCCCAATGATTTTCTTTGGGGAAATTCTGTCTAACCATAAGGTAGATTTTAGTTTGGTGTGCCAATCTCTTTGGTTGTCTTATAGGGTCTTCTTAATTATCTTGATCAAATTCTTATTGGTTGATTCTATCAAACCAATACCCTAAGGGTAGTAGTTTGAACTTGTGTTCAAATAAACATCATATTTGACCACCCATTCAGTCACTCTTAGGCCTATAATTGCTAATGCATTATCTAAAATAATGGAGGTAGGGATACCAAATCTATGAATTATATCATCATAAAAGCTTAGGACATCATTCTTATTTGCTTCCTTTAATGAAACTACCTCTGTCCATCTAGTGAAATAATCTATTGCAGTAATTATCCATTTATGGCTTGCACTAGATGGAGGATTGATCGTACCAATGAAATCTATGCCCCATCTTATGAAAGGTTTCTCTATTCTGATGGGTTGAAGGGGCAAGGCTGCAAGCCTCTCTTTTCTTGTGAACATGGCACATTTTATGAATTTTCTTACATAATCATGGCTATCCTTGAAGATAGATGGCCAATAGTACCCAACCCTCATTATCTTAAAAGCAGTAGTCCTGGGAGAGAAGTGACCTCTAGAAGGTCCATCATGAAATTCAAATAGGACACCTGCTATCTTTTTAGAACCTATGCACCTCAAAAGGACACCATTGTGATCTTTTCTAAAAGGAACTTCATCTATTAGCACAAAAGGAATAGATTATAACCTATAGTATCTTCTTTTTGTTGGGTCTAGATCTACAGGGCATTCCCCTATTTTTAAATAATGAATCATGTTAGGCAACCAACCTGCTGCCATGGCATGATCTTCTGTTGAATGCATAACTAGAGATGCATCTATTTGCTCTAATTTCTTTGAACTCTCATCCTCTGTCAAATTCTCGCAAAGACCTCTTCCTCTAACTAGATTGGTGATTTGTATATGAATGTCATATTCCATGACCTTGGTAATCTAACCAGCCCTTTTTCATTTAGGTCCCTAGAAAGCAAGAATTCTTTGACACTAGGGTGAGTAACTTTTAATTGTACCTTGTTGTGGATTAACAAATATCTAAACTTTTTAAGGCTCTTCACCATAGAAAGTACATGTTTTTTCCACAAAATAATATCTTTGTTCATATTCTTCTAAACCTTTGCTAAAGAAAGCAATAGGTTGCTCCAATCCTTCATAATTTTCTTAGGTCAATATTGCAGAAATAGCATCTGATCCTCCATAAGCATAAAGGATAAAAAATTTATTGAAATTTGGGTTTAACAGAGTAGGAGCTTTTGTCAAAGATTCTTTGATGGCTTGGAAACTGGTTTTCCCTTCTTTGATCCAACAGAAAGATGTATTCTTCTTCAACATTGTTGTCAAAGGATTGAGTAGATCTGCAATAATAGGCAACAAACACCTGACAAAGTTAATCCTACCTATGAAAGATTGAAGGATTTTCTTGTGATGCAGTAGGGGTAGCTCTATAATATCTACAATCCTCTCAGGGTCTACTGTAATCCCTTTCTTGGTTACTACATATTCTAATAGTTTTCCTTCATGTACTGCAAATACACACTTCTTGGGATTAAGAGATATCCCAAATTCTCTACACCTTTCAAATATCTTCCTCGGATGTTTGATATGGTCTGCTGCATGTTTAGAATAAATAGTTATGTCATATAAATAAACCAGTACAAATTTGTACATGAGGCTTTTAAAGGCCATATCCATTACCTTTTGAAAAGTAGCACCTACATTAGACAAACCGAAGGGCATCTTTTGATAAGCCATGGTCCCCCACTTGGGTGTAAATGCAGTCTTATATTGATCTTCTTCATGAACTAGGATCTGGTTGCATCCTGAGTAGCCATCCCATAATGAAAATCTCTCAGATCCAGAGCCACACTGTAGAATTTGCTCCATAGAGGGTAATGGATGGCGATCTTTTAGGGATGCCCTATTAAGGTCTCTAAAGTCAACACATAGCCTCAACTCCCCATTCTTATTCCTAACAAGAACAAGGTTGGAAACTCAACTAGTGTAATTAATGTGGTAGATGATACCACTCTCTATTAATTTGAGTACTTCTTTATGCATAAGTGGTTCTAACTTGCATTTTACACGCCTTTGTTTCTGCCTGACTAGTTTGGCGTTAGGCTCCAATTCAATGGTATGTTGAGCAAGGGAAGGATTAAACCCCTTGAGGTCCTCATATTTCCATGTGAACACATATTTGAATTCTTTAAATAGTCAGGTGTAAGCTTGCCTTTCTAAATTATTGTTTACCTTCCCAAATTGTAAACTTTTACCTGGCTCTAACTCTAGTTCAGTACAATGCTCTTGTTAGACTATCAGGCCCACTTTACTCTTCTATGTTTGGTCATCTTTGTTGAAGATATATTCTAGGGTGAAAATCCCCTTTGGCATCTTATTAGATCTTAGTTGTATCCACTAGTAGAATTTGGGCAATAAATGACCAGGTGACTAAAAATTTTAGTCACATGACTAAGAATTTTAGTCACATGACTAAAACTGATCATGTTCAACCATTTTTTTGCAATTCACAAATATAAATGACCAATTTGGTCATTAGGTAAAATCACAGCTAAAATGACTAAATAAATGACCAATCTGGTCATAGGGTAAAATGACTAAATAAATGAACAATTTGGTCATTGGGTAAAATGACCAAATAAATGACTAAATAAATGACTAAATAAATGACTAAATAAATGATCAAATAAATGGCTAAATAAATGACTAAATAATTAGTTACCCTTATCATGATTTTATCTTATTATTCTAAAAGACAAATAAAAATACATAAAAAGGTAGTTTAAAATGTTTCTTTAAAATAAAATTAATATTTTTCTCA
>MU225462.1:1097747-1136133 GCA_018584345.1 Thuja plicata
TCCTTCAAAATCAGCTATTCAAATGATGTTGCAGGAAAATCTGCAGAAAATCTGAAACAAATGTAATAACAGTAAATCAATTCATAAGTAGCATTGGTCAATTCCAATACATTCTTTTATAGCCAATTATTTCATTTACATGAGAGTGCACTTATGCCAATGGAGTTTTCCTTTCGGATGGGATAAAATGTTCATCATATCTCAGACGTGTATGGATAAACTCTAGAAACCAAAATTGAATGAACTCTAGAAACCAAAATGAGCATTTTGGGGTCAAATGAGCATCATAGTTGCATATGGGTCAACTAGAAACTCTATAAAATCTTCATAGAAGCATTTTGGGGTCAAATGAGCATCATAGTTGCATATGGGTCAGCTAGAAAGCAAAACATGATTTAACACTATATTTTTCTCACATAATTTTTTAATGTTTTTGCATGCCATTTTTTTTTAATTCTATCTTGAATCTGTTGCAATTGCGAAATTTACCCTAGAATTACAATGGGGTCACTGTATTGGCGATGCCCACATACCGTCGTAGTTGCTTGGGTGTTCATCGCAATTGCAAGGTTTACCCCCTGAATTACGACGGGGTCGCTGTATTGGCGACGCCCCAAATGCCGGGGATGATGGGGCTACATAGCGATGGATTGAAGTCATAATTGTGATGAAAAAGGAAAGACGTCATATTTTGTGACTAAAAAACAATGACGTCTATTCCTGTCGCAATTGAGACACATGGCTGTCCCAATTGTGACACATAGCAGTCGTAAATTGACCCCAAATGTATTAGTGTGGAAAGTACTAGTATACATGGTATGATTATTCTTTAAAGGGCACTAGCTCAATGGAAGAGCACCTACTTTACAAGTAGGAGGATGATGGTTCGATTCCATCGTGCCCTAATATGACTAAATTAATGACTAAATATATAACTAAATATATGACCAAATAAACGACCAAATAAATGACCAAATAAATTACTAAATAAATGACTACAAAAATGACCAAATAAATGATCAAATAAATGACCAAATAAATGACCAAATAAACTACCAAATGACCAAATAAATGACCAAATAAACTACCAAATGACCAAATAAACTACCAAATGACCAAATAAATGACTAAAATAGTTTAGTCATAAATTTGGTCATGAGATAAATGACCGACAATAAACTACCATTGGTCACGTGACCAAATTTGATCATTTATCTACAATTTTTGGTATTTTATTTGGTCATATATTGTTGTTTTTGTACTAGTGATCACTTGATCACCATAGCTCTGCAATAGTCTATCTTGGTTATGTTCTAAGAAAACATCCTCTTCAAATAAGAATTGCAGAATTTGCTTGTCACTGTCAAACACTTGCCAATTGACATTGTTATCAGAAATAGAAGGTCTGATAATCACTTTGATATGTTGTTGATCCTTTTATTTTGAAACACTATTAGGAATGTTATACTAGGATCCAACAGTAGCTAATCTATCTACATTCTGATTTAATTTCCTAAGGATGGCAACAATATTGAAAGCATGGAGATCTTTAATCACATCCCAAACTTGATGCTTATATGCCCTCATTATATCACTTTTGGTTGCACTTATCCATCTTACTTGGTTGACAACCATCTCTCTATCACCATATACTTTTAGGGCTCTGACCCATCTCTTTCTTGCCCATTCCAACCCATTCACTAGGCTCTCATAATCAACAATGTTGCTAGTGCAAGGAAACTAAACCTAAAGGCTACATAATACTTCTCCCCTTTTGGAGAAACTAGAATTGCACCACCACCTACTCCATGTCTTCTTCTAGCACCATCAAAGTATAGCTCCCAAACTTGGTTGCACTGATCTTCTAACTCGGTGTTTGCCTTGGAAAGGTTTGGCTCTATGCAACCCTTTTCTTGAATCAAATAAGTCCCCAAATTAGCATCCCAAATAACATTGGCTTGGGCCTCAGAGGTTCTCTGAGATTCTAATTCATCTAAATAGATATCTGGAATACCTTCTATTTTGGTGGTTGTCTCTTTGATGATTGGGAAGTCATCACCATCAAGTGTAAGACAACTTGTATTGAGTACATTAGACACATAAGGTTCTATATGGTGTGCTTCCAATGATTTAGACTTGATAGTGACCTTGGTTCCATACCTTGTATGGAAAATCATCTAAGACCAATCAGAGGAAAGAAAGCCTCCTATCTTGGTTGTAAACTCCCTCGATAAGCACATGAAAAATAAGGCAGGAAGGTCTATGATGTATATGTCAAGTAGGATAGAGAAATTGGGGCATGCATGGAGTACTAATACAGTATCCTTAGCTACACCTATTGTGTTTACTAAGGAGCCATCAAGCTGGGTAACCTTCTTTTGGAAAGGCTCATATTTCATACCCAATTGGTCAGCCACTTTCTTAGGCATGACAGTGCTAATAGCCCCACTATCTACCAAGCAATTATGTATTAAAGATTTTCCAATAATTAAAGATACATAAAAGGGAGGTGGTTTTGAGTTCCTACGTTGCATGGTATTAGCCTTGGAGTTGCTACTTGGAGTCTCCTTTTGATCAGTGTTAACCAACACTGGCTTAGCAACTTCTTTTGTTATAGGCTATTGAGGAATTACCTCTTTAGTCATTGCTTTCTTGAATATCTCAGGTTGTCCTAGAATAGCCAAAGAGTCCCATATAGACATAGTGACATTTAATTTCTTCATGTTGTCCACAATGTTTAAGGGTACTGTTGTGTGTACTCTTTGGTGCGTCTTTACTATGATAGGATAAACCTCTTTAGAAGGTCAATTTTATTTGATTGGAAAGATAGGGGCCTTCTTCAGTATGATAGGAGTAAAAGGTTGTAAAGATTCTGTAGATGTAGAAGTCCTAGCCCTATATCTTGTTTGTTCCATGTCTTGAGCTCTTCTTTTAGACTTGGTGTTAGTGGCAATGGTGGATTCACCATTTACTCCATTGAAATATTGTTTCTCCCAATTAAAAAGAGAAGTCTCATCATGTTGTACCTCTTGCTGAGGAGGTTGCTTACTGGAAGAAGCCTCTGATTGAGTAAGTGAGGCATTTTGAACCATCAGCGCTTGGTGTACCCTCTCATTTAAGCATGTTGTCTAATTATAGGACTAATTGCAAGGGTAACACCACTCCATTTCTGCAGAAAGATTATTTTTACTTGGGAATACATCCCTGACTAGATTTGTAGAATCAATAGGGGTAGGATTATAAGTTTGAGATGGTCTCTGATTATAGTTTTGCCTTTGCCCCTGATAACCTCCTTGATATTGGGGTCTATTCTGCTGATAAGATTGTCCCTGATTTTAATATTGTGGATTGGGACTTAGATTTTGCTCCTGAAGAGAGGGCCTACTCCGCTATCCTTGTTTATTTATACTAATCAACTCATTACTCATAGTTTGCATTAATTTCTTCATCCCTTGCTGACTGCTTCTTAATTCTAATAGCTCTTGAGAAGGATCCTCCTTTGTTTCCCCATAACTAGTATTTGCTTGAGGTGTTATGATAGTGGGGATTGGAGTAAATGGAGCTATTTGTAAAGGAATGCTTGGTTGTATATCAGGGAATATGGGCATGGGTGGCCTCAAGGCTATCATGCCAGCTTGTATTAAATAGTTCTCTGTCGTGACAACAATGTCAAAGGCTTGAGGTAACGAAGTACCTCCCATAGATTTAATCATGACATAAATATTTCTATTTAGAATTCTCAAGAAATATAGGAAGGCATGGTCAGTTGAAGCTCTTACTGAGGTAGGAATTCTATTCCATGTCTTAAGGAATCTTCTATTGAAATTTGTCATCTATTCCTGAGGGGCCCTTTTAATGGTTGTTAATTTCTCAACTAGAGATAAGTTGTTTGATTTATCCTGAAATTATTTACTCAATGCATCTCCTAATCTATCCCACAAATTAATGGAACCAACAAAGAGATTTCTAAACCATTCTAAGGCCTTACCTTTAAAAGAGGTTGCTAATAGCTTGGTATCCACATCTTCTTTGTTGATGTTATGTATACTACAGATAGTAGTTACGTCTCCTATGTGCTCAAAAGCTATTGTTTGTCCTTCACTTGTGAAATCAAGTAGACTTTTGAGTGCTATCAAGGGCACATCATGATGTTCAGCAAAGTGAAAGGGGCTTCCTTGATTAAAGGGGGAAAAAGAAAACTGCCTAGACATTACAGGAGCTGTGATTTGCTGAACAACAATTGTTTGAGTTGTGTCGAGTGGTGGAGCTGAATCTTCTTGTAGCTCTCTAGTTAAGGATCTTCCTCTTCTTTTGGAATGAAAAGGCCAAGGTCTCCTTTCTAAAGTATCATATGGTGTAGATTGTACCCTCCTTGTAGGGGGTGTTCTTTGAGATGGCCTACGGTAACCTTTTTTTAGAGGCAGCTATGAAAAATTAGAAATATTTGAGCTTCTTGTTTCAATCTTTCTCATAAACTTTGGACAGGACTATATCCTTTGTTCTTCACCAATGGAGTTGCTAGATATACTTGACAGGAAAACCTCTTTAGGTCTTTATTATGCAACCAATATATCAGAGATAGCATAGTCTTTGCAAGTAAACCTCTATTGTTATGGTCCCACCGGGTGTGCTAGAACTTTTAGACACCTAGATTTGCACCCTTACCCAAGCTCTCATAGTATTGGTAATCTAGTGTAACATAGGAATCATCTCTAGGTTGTGGGACCTCTGCTAACTAAGATGAGACCTCCAGGTTCTAGGCTTGTTCCTCTTGGTATGTCACCCAAATTTCCTTCTTAACATGAAAGTAAATTCTTGAGGGAAAAGGGATAGAAGGAATACAGGAAAGGGAAATAACTGAAACCAAATTATCCTACTAGGTGATAAACCAAAGGTAACTTGAATCATAACATATTAACTAATCTCAGCATGAAATCTTGGATCTAATAGAACACAACTTTCTAGATAGGCTTGCATAAGTATTTCATAGAGAGTTCTGAGATAAATAAAGGCTATTCAGGGAAAGAATTAATTTCACAAACAATAGCATATTCACTATAATTAGAAATGGACTATGACCTGCAAACAAACATCCACTTCTGCAATCAGGCATAGGAATGAGACAAAATGACAGGGGACTGAAGAATATCCACAAACTCATCTAAATTAGATCATCCACAATAGTACATAATATTGCAGAAAGAAAGAGGGCTCAGGAACTCCAATATTTCTCTAAAAAATAATTCAATATATTCTAATTCAGTAAGAGAAATTTAGATAAGAAAGACCAGGTATAGAGAAAATGTCATAAAAAGCCTTTGCAATATCTGAATATCAATGAAAGATTACAGACTGTAAAATTCAGAGGGAAAAAAAATGCCATGGATAACTTCTAAGTAAGGAAAACTCTGATCTCTAAAAGCTCTAAAGCTTACTATATATACATGTTCCTCCTAGTATGCAGGCTCAAGGAAACAATCTGATCAAATTAGGGTTACAATTGATTGTAATAGAATAATTAGAAAACCCTAACACTATCAATTTTTCTCATAAAATCATAATGAAATATCTTTGATCAATTAGATATATCTCTAAAAATCCTTCTCATTGCCATAACTTTGTCTCTGAGAAGTTAGCCGATCAATCTACTTCTCTACAAGTCATTTTCGTCATAACTACTCGAATCAAATATTTGAATATTTTAAATGTTTGAAGGATAACGGTCATAGTTGGCGCGAGATATCTCATCCACCACTGAGATTCAAATTGTTTTTACTTTAAAATGTGACCATCAATATTCATTTTTGATCTGACTGTGACTTCAACACGTGCCTTTAACTTTGGCTACCTTTTCCCTTTGTCACTGAGTCTCCTAACCTTTTCTTTAACTTTAGTTCCTTCCCGAGACTTGGTGACCATGTACATCTTTTGTGTTGCTTTCAAACCTTCACTTCTCTTTGACTATCCTTTTTAATCATGATTCACTGAAACCTTTATGTCTATGAGTTGCTAAATCATTCTCCTAACTCTGGGTTTATAATGAGATCATGCGACTTAGAGAGAGTCTGTAACTTAACTCATCTTTAAACTCAAGTCACATATGAAGTTGGGAAATACACTGAGTCGTGTGATCTCCAAACCTTTTGTTAACTCTAGGTTACATTAGGAGATTACCTGACTTCCCTTTGATCAACCTTTGATCCAACGATCATTTCTACGTCTCCCAATCAAAATAGAATATGCTTCTCCTTTACGAGACTTAGAGACTAGAGGGAGTCTACGGGTCATCGGATGATTTGGAATATTCTATTTTTATTGCACGACTTAGAGACCTAATGCAAAGTGTAAATGCGCACATGGAAATTGAATAACTTAAGTCACCCAAAAAGGAAATGAAGAAATATAACAAGTCCTAGATAATTAGGGCTTATCAAATACATAGGTTCTTCAACACTTAGTTATTTTGCATGGGTAGGAGTAAAATAGAGACTGAAAAAAAGCTGCAGAGGACACAACCAAGACCAGAAAATTTAAGGTCTTTCTCACAGGCTAGGCTCAACTCTCGTGGGAGCCTCATTTTACCCAACCTGTAGCCAAAATTTTCATAATGGGGAAAATTTGGGTAACACTTCTATTTTAAATTTCACAAACATCGGAGCTCGTTTGAAATATTAATTTAAACTTTCAATTTTGCTCAATCAGAGGAAAACCCACCTAATATTTTGATGTCAAATGCTTCTATTTTAAATTTGAAGCATTTGACATCAAAATATTAATTTAAAGTTTCAAATATTATTTAAATTTTCAATTTTACACAATCAAAGGAAAACCCACCTAATATTTTAATGTCAAATGCTTCCATTTTAAATTTTATGAAGATCAGATCTCATTTGAAATATTAATTTAAAGTTTCAATTTTTCTCAATCAGAGGAAAACCCACCTAATATTTTGATGTGAAATGCTTCTATTTTAAATTTCATGGAGATCTGAGCTCATTTGAAATATTAATTTCAAGTTTCAATTTTACACACTCATTGGAAAACCCACCTAATATTTTGATGTCAAATGTTTCCAATTTAAATTTCACGAAGATCAGAGCTCGTTTGAAATATTAATTTAAACTTTCAATTTTGCTCAATCAGAGGAAAACCCACCTAATATTTTGATGTCAAATGCTTCCATTTTAAATTACACAAAGATCGGAGCTCATTTGGAATAATAATTTAAACTTTCAATTTTGCTCCTGGACGTAAAACGTGTCACAAAAAATTTTCAATTTTGCACAATCAAAGGTAAACCCACCTAATATTTTGATGTCAAATTCTTTCATTTTAAATTTCATGAACATCGGAGCTCATTTGAAATATTAATTTAAAATTTCAATTTCGCTCAATTAGAGGAAAATCCACCTAATATTTTGATGTCAAATGCTTCTATTTAAAATTGGAAGCATTTGACATCAAAATATTAATTTAAATTTTCAAATATTAACTTAAAGTTTTAGTTTTACACAATCAGAGGAAAACCCACCTAATATTTTAATCTCAAATGCTTCCATTTTAAATTTCATGAAGAACGGATCTCGTTTGAAATATTAATTTAAAGTTTCAAATTTGTTCAATCAGAGGAAAACCCACCTAATAGTTTGATGTTAAATGCTTCTATTTTAAATTTCATGTAGATCCGAGCTCATTTAAAATATTAATTTCAAGTTTCAAGTTTACACAATCAGTGGAAAACCCACTTAATATTTTGATCACAAATGCTTCAAACTTAAACTTCATGAAGATCGGAGCTCGTTTTAAATATTAATTTAAAGTTTCAATTTTTCTCAATCAGAGGAAAAACCACCTAATATTTTGGTGTCAAATGCTTCCATTTTAAATTTCATGAAGATCGGAGCTTGTTTGAAATATTAATTTAAAGTTTCAATTTTGCTCCCGGACGCAAAACGTGTCACAAAAAATTTTCAATTTTGGAAAATCAAAGGTAAATCTACCAAATATTTTAATGTCAAATGCTTCCATTTTAAATTTCATGAACATCGGAGCTTGTTTGAAATATTAATTTAAACTTTCAATTTTGCTAAATCAGAGGAAAACCCACCTAATATTTTGATGTCAAATGCTTCTATTTTAAATTGGAAGCATTTGACATCAAAATATTAATTTAAAGTTTCAGTTTTACACAATCAGAGGAAAACCCACCTAATATTTTAATGTCAAATGCTTCCATTTTAAATTTCATGAAGATCGGATCTCGTTTGAAATATTAATTTAAAGTTTCAATTTTGCACAATCAGAGGAAAACCCACCTAATAGTTTGATGTCAATTGCTTCTATTTTAAATTTCATGGAGATCCGAGCTCATTTGAAATATTAATTTCAAGTTTCAATATTACACAATCAGTGGAAAACCCACCTAATATTTTGATGTCAAATGCTTCCAATTTAAATTTCACGAAGATCAGAGCTCCATTGAAATATTAATTTAAAATTTCAATTTTTCTCAATTAGAGGAAAACTAACCTAATATTTTGATGTCAAATGCTTCCATTTTAAATTTCACGAAGATCAGAGCTCATTTGAAATATTAATTTAAACTTTCAATTTTGCTCCTAGACGTAAAACGTGTCACAAAAAAGTTTCAATTTTGCACAATCAGAGGTAAAACCACATAATATTTTGATGTCAAAGGCTTCCATTTTAAATTTCACGAACATCGGAGCTTGTTTGAAATATTAATTTAAACTTTCAATTTTGCTCAATCAGAGGAAAACCCACCTAATATTTCGATGTCACAAGCTTCTATTTTAAATTGGAAGCATTTGACTTCAAAACATTAATTTAAAGTTTCAAATATTAATTTAAAGTTTTAGTTTTACACAATCAGAGGAAAATCCACCTAATATTTTAATGTCAAATGCTTCCATTTTAAATTTCACGAAGATCGGATCTCATTTGAAATATTAATGTAAAGTTTCAATTTTGCTCAATTAGAGGAAAACCCACCTAATATTTTGATTTTAAATGCTTACATTTTAAATTTCACGAAGATCGGAGCTCGTATTAAATATTAATTTAAACTTTCAATTTTGCTCCCAGACGTAAAATGTGTCACAAAAAAGTTTCAATTTTTCACAATCAGAGGTAAACCCACCTAATATTTTGATGTCAAATGCTTCCATTTTAAATTTCATAAACATTGGAGCTCGTTTGAAATATTAATTTAAACTTTCAATTTTTCTCAATCAGAGGAAAACCCACCTAATATTTTGATGTCAAATGCTTATATTTTAAATTAGAAGCATTTGACATCAAAATATTAATTTAAAGCTTCAAATATTAATTTAAAAATTCAGTTTTACACAATCAGAGGAAAAACCCACCTAATATTTTAATGTAAAATGCTTCCATTTTAAATTTCAAAAAGATCAGATCTCGTTTGAAATATTAATTTAAAGTTTCAAATTTGCTCAATCAGAGGAAAACCCACCTAATATTTTGATGTCAAATGCTTCTATTTTAAATTTCACAGAGATCTGAGCTCATTTGAAATATTAATTTCAAGTTTCAATTTTACACAATCAGTGGAAAACCCACCTAATATTTTGATGTCAAATGCTTCCAATTTAAATTTCACGAAGATCATAGCTTCTTTGAAATATTAATTTAAAGTTTCAATTTTTCTCAATCAAAGGAAAACCCACCTAATATTTTGATGTCAAATGCTTCGATTTTAAATTTCACGAAGATCAGAGCTTGTTTGAAATATTTATTTAAACTTTCAATTTTTCTCCCGGACGTAAAATGTTTCACACAAAATTTTAAATTTTTCACAATTAGAGGTAAACCCACCTAATATTTTGATGTCAAATGCTTCCATTTTAAATTTCATGAACATCAGAGCTCATTTGAAATATTGATTTAAACTTTCAATTTTGCTCAACCAAAGGAAAACCCACCTAATATTTTGATGTCAAATGCTTCTATTTTAAATTGGAAGCATTTGAAATCAAAATATTAATTTAAAATTTCAGTTTTACACAATCAGAGGAAAACCCACCTAATATTTTAATGTCAAATGCTTGCATTTTAAATTTCATGAAGATCATATCTCATTTGAAATATTAATTTAAAGTTTCAATTTTGCTCAATTAGAGGAAAACCCGCCTAATATTTTGATGTCAAATGCTTCTATTTTAAATTTCATGGAGATCTGATCTCATTTGAAATATTAATTTCAAGTTTCAAGTTTACACAATCAGTGGAAAACCCACCTAATATTTTGATGTTAAATGCTTCCAATTTAAATTTCACGAAGATCGGAGCTCATTTTAAATATTAAATTTTAGTTTCAATTTTGCTCAATCAGACAAAAACCCACCTAATATTTTGATGGCAAATGCTTCCATTTTAAATTTCACGAAGATCGGAGCTCATTTGAAATATTAATTTAAACTTCAAATTTTTCTGCCAGACGTAAAATGTGTTACAAAAAATTTTCAATTTTGCACAATCAAAGGTAAACCCACCTGATATTTTGATGTCAAATGCTTCCATTTTAAATTTCACGAACATCAAAGTACGTTTGAAATACTAATTTAAACTTTGAATTTTGCTCAATCTGAGGACAACCCACCTAGTATTTTGATGTCAAATGCTTCTATTTTAAATTGGTAGCATTTGACATCAAAATATTATTTTAAAGTTTCAAATATTAATTTAAAGTCTTAGTTTTACACAATCAAAGGAAAACCCACCTAATATTTTATTGTCAAATGCTTCCATTTTAAATTTCATGAAGATCAGATCTTGTTTGAAATATTAATTTAAAGTTTCAATTTTTCTCAATCAGAGGAAAACCCACCTAATATTTTGATGTCAAATGCTTGCATTTTAAATTTCATGAATATCGCAGCTCGTTTGAAATATTAATTTAAAGTTTCAATTTTCCCCCCAGACGTAAAATGTGTCACAAAAAGGTTTCAATTTTTCACATTCAGAGATAAGCCCACCTAATCTTTTGATGTCAAATGCTTCCATTTTAAATTTCATGAACATTGGAGCTCTTTTGAAATATTAATTTAAACTTTCAATTTTGCTCAATCAGAGAGAAACCCACCTAATATTTTGATGTCAAATGCTTCTATTTTAAATTGGAAGCATTTGACATTAAAATATTAATTTAAAGTTTTAAATATTAATTTAAAGTTTCAGTTTTACACAATCAGAGGAAAACCCACCAAATATTTTAAGGTCAAATGCTTCCATTTTAAATTTCACGAAGATCAGATCTTGTTTCAAATATTAATTTCAAGTTTCAATTTTTCTTAATCAGAGGAAAACCCACCTAATATTGTGATGTCAAATGCTTCTATTTTAAATTTCATGAAGATTCGAGCTCATTTGAAATATTAATTTCAAGATTCAATTTTACACAATCAGTGGAAAACCCAACTAATATTTTGATGTCAAATGCTTCCAATTTAAATTTTACGAAGATCGGAGCTCGTTTGAAATACTAATTTAAAGTTTCAATTTTTCTCAATCAGAGGAAAACCCACATAATATTTTAATGTCAAATGCTTCAATTTTAAATTTCACCAAGATCTGAGCTCGTTTCAAATATTAATTTAAAGTTTCAATTTTTCTCTTGGACGTAAAATGTGTCACAAAAATGTTTCAATTTTGCACAATCAGAGGTAAACCCACCTAATATTTTGATGTCAAATTCTTCCATTTTAAATTTCACGGACATCGGAGCTTGTTTGAAATATTAATTTAAACTTTCAATTTTGCTCAATCAGAAAAAAAACCCACCTAATATTTTGATATCAAATGCTTGCATTTTAAATTGGAAGCATTTGACATCAAAATATTAATTTAAAGTTCCAAATATTAATTTAAAGTTTCAGTTTTAGACAATCGGAGGAAAACCCACCTAATATTTTAATGTCAAATGCTTCCATTTTAAATTTCACAAAGATCGGATCTCATTTGAAATATTAATTTAAAGTTTCAATTTTTCTCAATCAGAGGAAAACCCACCTAGAATTTTGATGTCAAATACATCTATTTTAAATTTCACAGAGATTTGAGCTCATTTGAAATATTAATTTCAACTTTCCATTTTACACAATTAGTGGAAAACCCACCTAATATTTTGATGTCAAATGCTTCCAATTTAAATTTCACGAAGATCGGAGCTTATTTGAAATATTAATTTAAAGTTTCAATTTTTCTCAATCAGAGGAAAACCCACCTAATATTTTGATGTCAAATGCTTCCATTTTAAATTTCATGAAGATCGGAGCTCATTTTAAATATTAATTTTAACTTTCAATTTTTCTCCCAGACGTAAAACGTGGCACAAAAAAGTTTCAATTTTTTACAATTAGAGGTAAACCCACCTAATATTTTGATGTCAAATGCTTCCATTTTAAATTTCACAAACATCAGAGCTCATTTGAAATATTAATTTAAACTTCCAATTTTGCTCAAATAGAGGAAAACACACCTAATATTTTGATGTCAAATACTTCTATTTTAAATTGGAAGCATTTGACATCAAAATATTAATTTAAAGTTTCAGTTTTACACATTCAGATGAAAACTTACCTAATATTTTAATGTCAAATGCTTCATTTTAAATTTCACAAAGATCGGTTCTCGTTTGAAATATTAATTTAAAGTTTCAATTTTGCCCAATCAGAGGAAATCCTACCTAATATTTTGATGTCGAATGCTTCTATTTTAAATTTCATGGAGATCTGTGCTTGTTTGAAATATTAATTTCAAGTTTCAATTTTACACAATTAGTGGAAAAGCCACCTAGTATTTTGATCTAAAATGCTTCCAATTTAAATTTCACGAAGATCAAAGCTCGTTTGAAATATTAATTTAAAGTTTCAATTTTGCTCAATCAAAGGAAAACCCACCTAATATTTTGATGTCAAATGCTTCCATTTTAAATTTCACGATGATCTAAGCTCGTTTGAAATATTAATTTAAAGTTTCAATTTTTCTCCCGGACGTAAAATGTGTCACAAAAAAGTTTTAATTTTGCACAATCAGAGGTAAACCCACCTAATATTTTGATGTCAAATGCTTCCATTTTAAATTTCATGAACATCGAAGCTTGTTTTAAATATTAATTTAAACTTTCAATTTTGCTTAATCATATGAAAACCCACCTAATATTTTGATGTCAAATGCTTCTATTTTAAATTGGAAGCATTCAACATCAAAATATTAATTTAAAGTTTCAAATATTAAATTAAAGTTTCAGTTTTACACAATCAGGGGAAAACCCACCTAATATTTTAATGTCAAATGCTTCCATTTTAAATTTCATGAAGATCGGATCTCATTTGAAATATTAATTTAAAGTTTCAATTTTGCTCAATCAGAGGAAAAGCCACCTAATATTTTGATGTCAAATGCCTCTATTTTAAATTTCACAGAGATCCAAGCTC
Source organism: Thuja plicata (assembly GCA_018584345.1). Classification (NCBI taxonomy): domain Eukaryota; kingdom Viridiplantae; phylum Streptophyta; class Pinopsida; order Cupressales; family Cupressaceae; genus Thuja; species Thuja plicata. The sequence goes on from MU225462.1 coordinate 1,111,226, forward strand.
ATTTAAAATATTAATTTCAAGTTTCAATTTTACACAATCAGTTGAAAACCCACCTAATAGTTTGATGTCAAATGCTTCTAATTTAAATTTCATGAAGATCAGAGTTCATTTGAAATATTAATTTAAAGTTTCAATTTTGCTCAATCAGAGGAAAACCTACCAAATATTTTGATGTCAAATGCTTCCATTTTATAATTCACGAATATCGGAGCTCGTTTGAAATACTAATTTAAACTTTCAATTTTTCTCCCTAACGTAAAACATGTCACAAAAAAGTTTCAATTTTGCACAATTAGAGGTAAACCCACTGTATCATCTTAAAATGGAATCACTTCCATGATAAGAACATTTATCCCTCCTTACGGGATATTTTTTACCACCATCATATTGTCCCCTCATTTCTGCATCATCCTCTACTTTTGTGCCTGTTTAGGACCCTGATTTGGCCTCTCCGGGCACCTTCTATCCCACCTGGCACATTTTCCAAGGGTTTTGACCCCCTGGGTCAAGGTTGACCTCAACCTTGATCTAGGTCAGGGTTGACCATGATGTTTACCTAGGTTAGGGTCAACCTCAACCTTGACCTGGGTCACCATCTCAAATCTAGAAGCTTGTCGGCTTTTGGAGGTAATCAAAAGTTCATTTTTCCGCTTCTAGGTCAGTTGTTTTGGGTTATGAACTGGAAAATGCTAAATTTTATTTAATATAGGTCCTCTTCTAGGGGCATGGGTCTTCTGGTTCTAGATCATACTTTATATTTTCCAGAAATAGAGTACAGGCCCTAGAAAACAACTTTCTTCAGATTTGGAATTCTTTAAGGTTGGTACATTCCTTAATCAAATCCTTAATCATTCTAAATCTATCACACATTTACATTCATTCGCACACATTTTTGTTAGAATGAATTTAGAATAACTGAGAGGGGGGTGAATCAGTTATCCTCGGGTCCAGATGTGCCCATATAAAACCTTAAACCACTACAACTCAGATCTTCTCGGCAGCAATCAACAACAAAAGTGTACAATTTACTATACTAATGAAATAAGGTTGCAGAAAATTAACAGTAAAACACAACATAAGTATTCACACATTTGGACACCATGTTTTAATGTGGAAACCCAATATGGGAAAAACCACCAATAACATGCTATCAAATTTTCACTCTTCTGAAGTGATGCCCTGTTAGGAGTCAACCCTGTTAAAGGCTACAAAAGACACTGTCAAATGTGACCTGGTTAAATGATTTAATCACCCTGTCAGGAGTGGCCTTGTTAGAGGACTTAGAACATTCCAATCTGAATGTCACCTTGTTCAAAGGATTTATACAATGACTGTTAGGTCAACCTGGTTAAAGGATTTGAACTTATACAATGGTTAAAAATTAATCAGCAGGTGTGATCTGATACATACAACTTACTTTGAAAATCTAGATCCAATTTCATCTCTAATGCTAATTCACTAAGTGGCCTCCATTTTCATCTCAAACTTTAGATCTACTTGGAAATCCATCAAGCAATCTCTCTCTACTTCTTTGCTCAGCCTTCTCTACTAGGTCTTTCCAATCAGTCAATTAACCATGCAATACTCTTGCATACAAATCCTCCTTACACTTAGGATACATAACAATAACCCCTATAGGTTATCATATACCTCTTCATCTAGGTCAGATGGATATTTTTCCGCTTAATCAAGATCGTAGATCTTATGTTTGGTTAGATCCAATAGATCTTTCCATCATTAAATTTAATTTACTTCTCCAATACAGTCATTAATTAAAAATTGAATCCATGCATCAATAATGGTTTCCCATACAATAAATGAGTGTAGACCAATCTTAATTAACAATGCATATCCCAATAAAATCAACTATGTTGGCTAGAGATCTCAAATCTCATCAATTACTAAAATATTATTGCTCGGCTTTCTCTGTCTCCCTTGGCAATTACACTAGAACTCGACTTCATCTTTGCTTTGCTCGGCATCACCTTTCACTTTTCTTGGCATCAAATTTTCTTTTCTCGACATCGACCTTCCAGTGAACTATCAGTGAAAGATAAACAACCTATCACTGCCAAAGTGCCAAATGATCAAGTACCCTGGTGTATACTCATAACTCAACCATTTCCTCATTCTTCTTGTTATCCTATTCTTTAAATCTTCATCAATTAATAGATATGCTACTCAAACATACAACAATAGTCTCACCAGTTAAGGTTTGAAATCAATGACAAAATAACAATTGTCTACATTATAGCAATCTTTCCAACAATCTCCCTGTTTGGCATTGATGGAAACAGTAAACTGTAAAATAATAATTTCCAACCAAAGTTACCATGCAATCCAAAAAGTGTGTGTGTTGCTAATATGAAAATTTTTTCATTAATTTCTTTAGCTTCATTCTGATTCTCATCTGTAAAATATTACTCCCTCTGTGTCTGTAATCTGACTGATATCTTTCTGTGTCTGTTCAGCTCCCTCTTTCAGTAATAATTTGTTTTAGAAATAATCTCCCTCTTTGACAATAATGCCAAAGATGTTGACATCTTCATTATGTAGATTCATCTTGTTCTAATCTTTGTATCATGTTGTTCCTGTCATCTTTGTTTATGACTGATCTCCTTTTGTGTTCTTGTCTTCCACTTCACAGTTTTTATGCAGCATCCTAAAAATGTGACTCACTATGCATCAATGTGTCAAGTATTCTGATTAAAACATTTGATGCAACAGTACCATTTAGAACTAGTTACCCTCTTCTAGGGGAATCACCCCCAATTTACCTCTTAGATACTCATGAGCATCCGTGGGTAATGATTTTTTAAATATGTCTACCAACTGCTCCTTAGTGTTCACATATTCCAGTCTCACTTCCTTCTTTTGAACTATCTCACTCAAGTAATGATACTTGATAGCTATATGTTTTTTCTTAGAGTGCATTATAGGGTTTTTAGAAATATTAATGGCACCCATGTTATCGCAATATATGAAAACTCATTCTGTGATCTCCTCCTTCATACCTTTCAATAGTATCTTCAACAACACAATGTTTGAACAATTAACTACTGTTGCCACATACTTGGCTTCAGCTGTAGATTGTGAAGTGCAATTCTGTTTCTTGCTTTTCCAGGAAATGAATCTTTTCCCCAAAATAAATGTTCCTCCTATTGTGCTTTTTCTATCATCCACATTACCAGCCCATTCAAAATCAATATAGACTCTAGGGTCAAACTTGTCATTCCTTTTGTAATATAGGCCATAATCTTTTGTACCTTTCAAATATCTCAAAATTCTTTTCACTGCCATTATGTATGTCTCTTTTGGATTAGCATAAAATATAGCAAAAATTCCAAATACTAATGCAATATCAGGTCTACTATGTACAACATATTGCAGTTTACTAATCATTGTTCTGTACAGTGTTTGATTTACCTCTTTTGTATCATCATTCTTTTTTCAATATATACTTCCTCTTCTAATATCCCATTTAGAAATGCTGACTTCACATCCATTTGATAAAATTTAAATCCTTTGTAGGCTACATATGGAAGTAGAGATCTTACACCTTCTAATCTTGCAACTGGGGCTAATGTCTCTCCATAGACAATTCCTTCCTCTTGTGCATAACCTTTGCATACCAGTCTTGCTTTATTCCTTGTTACCTCTCCATGTTCATTCAACTTGTTTCTGAATACCCACTTAGTAACAGTTACATTTTATTTGTCAGGCCTTGGTACCAGTGTCCATGTCTTGTTTTTTCAATCTGGTCTATCTCTTCATTCATGGCTTGAATCCAATCTTCATTGTCTAAAGTATCTTTTACTATCTTAGGCTCAAACTCACATAGAAAACATGTGTCTTCTCTTAATTTTCTTCTTTTCATAACTACAGAAACCTTTTCTCTTATGATTTGATTAGGTTTATGGTGCCTTCTCATGTATTTTTCCAAAGTAGGCTCTTTCTCAGCTTCAGTTTGATCATTCATGTTCAGTTCAGGTTGAAACTGTGACTCAGCATCTCCATCAAATAGCTTGGTAGTCACCTCCTATTGACTGACAATTTCATTCTATGTCTCAACAGGTGTAGACTATTTCTCAACAACTTCATTTTCAGTTTCATTAGAATCCTCCTCTTCAGGATAAGTGAATGATCTATAACTCTTAGGCTCAATCATGCTTTCAGCTTCATTTCAGGTGATTTTAAGGATATTCATATGCTACTTTTTAGTATGTTATTGTTCCATTATTATCATGTTGTATCTTTTGTGTATATGTGATTCATGGTTATTTAATGATGCTTATGTATATGTTAGGATTTCATTTTGATTATGATTTTTTGACAATACTGACCTTAGATTTATATGCACATTGATAATCGTATGTTTTCATTACTGTTTGATGTGCTGGGTATGGTATGGGATAGAGTTGTAGTTACTTGCTTCGGTGAGATCCACACAATAACCTAGTCTCAACCATTGTTTTCCATATGATATATGCATGTATGTTCATCTTTGTGATGACAGGTTCGCAGGTACTAGGCTACGTCTTCCCTGAATTGGCAGGAGTGAGCATGCCCTATCGCATTAATCTCAATGGTAAGAGAGGGGAGATAGTTTTCAGGTCTAAATCCTATCCTAAACCTAATTTTCCTAGTTAGTGGACAAGTATCTGTTTGACTACCCTTACCAAATCCGTGTAGTTGATAGGAATTTGTGTATCCCTTTCCTAGTGCATGTTTGATTTTGCATGTGTTTGACTTCAGGTGCTTGATGTGATTATGTGGGTGTTATATCATGCTATTTATTTAATTAAATGTTAATGCAATTAATGATTAAATATAGGTATTTAATTAATTGAAAATTAAATTAAATACCTATGTTTAATTGAAAGTTTAACAAAAGTATAATTATTGAATATTAATATTTAATTGAATATTCAATTGAAAATTAGAGTAAATATGATTTTATGCTTAATTAAATAATTAAATATTTAGTTGCATGGATTATTGTGCTTTAAATATTTAAGTTATTTAAATTAATATTTTATTAATTACATGTGCAATATTTGGTTGAAAAAATATTTTCAAACTCAAGAGATCTCAGCTTGATTTTAGGAGTCAAAGTTGAGTTGTGCAAGTAGTTAGATATTTTAATTATTAATTGTTATTTTCTTTCAATTTTGGGGAGAGTCCTTTTAGGAGTTATCTAAATGTGTTATCATTAGGGATTGCTTGATTAGGGGAAGTTGATCCTCATTAGGGGGATTCTTCTCTTATTTGAGGATAACAGGTTTTTGAGAGAATTTTTGGAAGCTTTGGTGTGTGCTTGGTTTTGGAGCATAATTTGGGAATTCTCCTTGCTTGGATTTTTGCATTGTATATTCCTCAATAGTTGTTGAGGTAGGGTCTTGTTTATGTCAATTCTGGATTTTGAATCCCCATCTTCTATGTATCCAAAAAGCTAGGATCCCTTGTTTGCTCATTCCTTGCTTATTTATTTTGTGTTTTGAGGGTTTCAATTGAAAAATATGTTTTTAGATCAATTTCATATTTTAATTCAAGCTTGTATGTCAGATCTGTGCTTGTGGGCATAAAGGGTTTCTAGTTGAATATATTGTTGAAATGGGTATTTCTGGAAACTTAGATCCTTAATTTTTGTAGGAAAATATATATTAACCTAGTACAGAGGTGATGTCAAAATTTTGTTGGAAAATTCCCTATAGATCTCTTAGAAAATAAAAAATTAAATCACCCTATAGTTAGAACTATAGTTGAGGAAAAGTAAATACCCTCCTTGCAAATGCTCTATTGAAAAATTATTGTTTGGGAAAAAAAATATACTCTCTGGAAAAAAAAAATATAGAGTTAAATAAAAACACTAGTCAAATTAAAATAGAGAACAAGACAAAAGAAAATTCTATTTGTATGGTTAATTTCCATTTTCAAAAATATTAACAAAAAAAAAAACTCTCATTTGTTATGAAAGAATTACCTTGTTTTTAAAAAAAAAATTGAAAAAAATAAAAATAAAAAAAAAATTTAAAGGGTTTTTGGGGGTGGGGGCCACCACCTTTCCCCACCCCCTATTGTGTGGGTACCACACGGGCCCGGCGGTCTGCACAGTGGCAGTACCGCACGGGGAGCCGTGGGCCTACAAGCAGTGGAACCCTGCAAGGGGTACCACGGGGACCGCAGTGCCCACACGGCACTGTCCCCCGTGGGCTTTGGGAGATGGGTGGGGGCCACGGGACCCCCCACCCCACATATTTTACTATTATATATTTTTTTAAGAAAAAAGTTATGTTTTTTTTTTTTTAAATTATAAATTGATTTTTAGTTTTTAGTTAAAGTTTTATTTATTAGTTTATTTAAATTTTTAAATTTGATTTAATGAACGTGTCATTTAATCTTTTTTATATAGGAATATTAATCCATTAGTGTGTGTGTGTGTGTGTGTATATATATATATATATATATATATATATATTGTAGGAGATTTGAATGTAGTTTCATATTCAGTTCTGGCTAATTAAAATATAATTAATTAAAAAGTGTTGTAATTATCCTGTGAGGAATGTCAAGACGTTAAATTTAGAAATTTTATAATTTTGTAATTATAGCTAGAATTGGTAATTATTTCCTAGTTGTATTTATATGTTATTTTTATAAATAGATCTATAGGAAATGTTAACGTTTTACCAGATATGGAAGATTTAGTTATTGTTGGCTAGTAATTTTTAGTGGATTAATGAATTTGTAGTATTAGGGATTATAAATTTGTTTATCCTTACGTTAACACGAAAATAGTATTTAATTTGATGCATTCTGAATATGAAGTTATTATGCCATGATGTGTTTGGGGTGCGTGGTTAAATAATTGTACATTCTTTTATGTTATCGTGTTTCGGGTATCTGTTGGGATAGATGACCCTCAGGACTTAAATCCAGAGGTTTGGGATTGTAATTTTGCATGGTATCTTTTATGAAGTAAATGTCAATTTGTGATTTATGATGATGTCATAGTCCTGATTTTCTAAACCCAACCTGATTTAGCTATGATGTATTGTTTGGTCCTGTAAGGACACTGTGGATTTTTTAGGGTTATTGAGAACCTATGTGCACCTGAATGTACGGGATGCAATTTGAATTATGATTTATCCTTTATGATACTCTTATGTGAACCTAGGGTAGGTTACCTAATTATATAGTAGGAGGTGGCTTGCAATAAGTACTGGAGCCCACAAGTGGCTATCAGGGTTTGTTTATTGTAAGTAGTGGTAATAAGTGATAATATAATTAATCTATTTAGGCTGACCTAGTATTAAACTAATAAGATTAATGCCTCACCCATTCTTGAGTGCTAATATAGGCTAAGATGGAGGATGAGATGATGCTTGCCCCCTTTCGAGGTGCGGGTTCGAGCATCATTAGTGATCTTGTTTGTATGAAAGGTCACTGATGTTGTGTATAGTCACTTGGGTGCCATAATCCATTAAGGGATTACTAGGACAAAACTCAAGGATGCAACATACATGATGACACCTTCCTATATACAACTTAGGTTATCCTACGTGTGTCAGTATCTCTGGTGTTGTTTAGTATTCCTTGTTTTGGATTAGAGTGCTTCTAGGATCTTCCTATGCATGAGTATGAGGTCATGTATACCTTCTTTGTATTCTTGTTGTATACCCCATGTGTTGGGCCTGTTACTATCTCCTTAGCATGGTGGGAGTGGACCTTTGGTTCCACGTGGTCGGGTGGTAGTGATTCTTATTACCATTGAGATTCTGACAGATTCTTCATCATGCTTGGATGTTCCTTATTACAGTTTCATCTTCCTAGTCTTTTGGAGACTTGATCAATTACTTGAGTTTTTTATTTGTACCATATGTATATATTGGTTATCATTCTTGGAGGATGCATTATATTGTTTATCATGTATTATTACATACCCTGTGACTTGTATAGTGGATGTTGATTAGGTAGTATACCTTATGGTATCAGTTGTATATGTAATCTTTATTATTGAGATGTATGTTATTGGTTTCAGATTATGTAACCTTTATGTCAGTTCTTTATATTTGTTAATCATAGATTATTATGTTTAAGTAATTCTATGTCAAGGAACCCTTGAGAAATGTTATCCATGTATGAGTTGTATTTCATGTATGTCATGTACTTCATTGTGTTGCTTCCGCATTGTTATCATTATTGTTTGTAAACATTTAAAAAAAATTATTCCATGAACTTAGTGTCATGTTTAGGTTAAGTTCTCTTGGGTTCCCTGGCGGGGCATTACACAAATTCTATATCATTTTCATCAAATTTATCAGATTCACTTTTAGAAGCTTCTTCAACTTAGCTATATAACAAGATTTCTTACCTTTGTCTTTGTAATCCTTGTACTTTCTATAGTATCGATCATCCTTTCTGTCTTTGTACTTGTTGTCTCTTCTTTCATCTTTCTCATTCTTATCAGGACATTTAGCAGTAATGTGACCAACTTTGTTACAAGAAAAACAAATAATAGGAAGTTTACCTCTGAATTTTCCTTGTCCTCTAGCTATCTCCTTGCCATAAGTGCCTCAAGCTCTTCTAGATCATTATCTGAAGTGTCACTGTCACTGCTCACACATTTATTTCCTTTCCTTGATTTTTTGATGACCATCTGTGACTTAAATGCAGATTCAATAGCTTGTGGAGTATAGTTATCAAAATTTGACATCTCAGAGGCGGTAAGTCTTCCTACCAAAATTTCTAGAGTCAAATTGTTGTTAGGAGTACATCTCAGTTCTTGAATTGTAGATACTCTAATAAGATAAATAGGAAGAAGTGTTCTTAGTACCTTTCTCATGATAGCATCATCATCAATGGTTCCCTTATCTCCTCTAATAGCATTTACAACTTCCTTTATCCTATCATAATATTGCACTATATTTTCTCCTTCTTGCATTTTTAAATCATCAAACTTACTTCTCAAGCTTTCATATTTGGCTCTTAGTACATTTGTATCACCTCCATAGATGGTTTGAAGAGAATCCCACATCTTCTTTGCACTTTTATAGTCCTTGATGTCCTCAAATTCATGATAGTTCAGAGATGATGCAAGTTCCAACATTGCTTGATTATGTTCATGCTTTTGTCTTAATTGTGCAGCATTCAAAACTCTAGTAGGGGCTACAAATTCTTGTTAAAAAAGTCATTTAGCAGAATCACCAATACCAGCCAAGTGAAATTTCATCAAACTTTTCCATGCAGGAAAATTGTCTTTGTTAATCTTTGGTCCATCCCTTTTATACATCTTGATCTTTTTCTCCAAGTACCTTCAAACTATTTCAAGAGAACAAATTTCTGATACTAGTTGTTAGAATGAATTTAGAATAACTGAGAGGGGGGGTGAATCAGTTATCCTTAAGTATAGATGTGCCCATATAAAACTTTAAACCACTATAACAACTCAGATCTGCTTGGCAGCAATCAACAACAAAAGTGTGCAGTTTACTATACTAATGAAATAAGCTTGCAGAAAATTAACAGTAAAACACAACATAAAAATTCACACATTTTGACACCATGATTTAACGTGGAAAACAAATATGGGAAAAACCACCAGTAACATGCTACCAAAATTTCACTCTTCTCAAGTGATGCCCTATTAGGAGCCAACCATGTTAAAGGTTACAAAACACACTATAAAATGTGACCTGGTTAAAGGATTTAATCACCCTGTCAGGAGTGGCCTTGTTAGAGGACTTAGAATATTCTAATCTAAATGTCACCTTGTTCAAAATATTTATACAATGACTGTTAGGTCAACCTAGTTAAAGGATTTGAACTAATACAATGGTTAAAAAGTAATCAGCAGGTGTGATCTGATACATACAACTTAATTTACAAATCTAGATCCAATTTCAGCTCTAATGCTAATTCACTGAGTGGCCTCCATTTTCATCTCAAACTTCAGATCTACTTGGAAATCCATCAAGCAATCTCTCTCTGCTTCTCTTCTTAGATTTCTTTACTAGGTCTTGACAATCAGTCAATTAACCATGCAATAATCTTGCATACAACTTATCCTTACACTTAGGATACATAACAATAACCCCTGTAGGTTATCACATACCTCTTCATCTAGGTCAAATGGATCTTTTTCCACTTAATCAAGATCATAGATCTTAGGTTAGGTCAGATCCAACAGATCTTTCCATCATTACATTTAATTTACTTCTCTAATAAAATTATTAATTAAATATTGAATCCATGCATTAATAACAGTTTCCCATGCATTAAATGAGTGTGGACCAATCTTAATTAACAATGCATATCCCAATAAAATCAACTATGGCAACCAGAGATCTCAAACCTCATCAATTACTAAAATACTATTGCTCAGCTTTCTCTGTCTCCCTCAACAATTACACTGGCACTCGGAATCATCTTTTCTTTGGTAGGAATCACCTTTCACTTTTCTTGGCATCAACTTTTCTTTTCTCGGCATTGACCTTCTAGTGAACTGTTAGTGAAAGATAAACAACATATCACTCTGCCAAAGTGTGAAATGATTAAGTACCCTAGTGTATACTCATAACTCAACCATTTCCTCGGTCTTCTTGTTACCCTATTATTCAAATCTTCATCAATCAATAGATATGGTACTCAAACATACATCAATAGTCTCACCAATTAAGGTTTGACATCAATGAAAAAATAACAATTGTCTATATTATAGCAATCTTTCCAACATTTTTAAGAGGGAAACCTAGGATCTCCTTTATTCTTATTTCCAATAGATTGATTCATTTATGCATTCATCCTTTTTGGGTTGATCAATTTGGATCCTTCCATTGTGAATTTGAGAATAAAAGGGAATTTCTTATTTATCCCTCCACTTTAAACATTAAATATAAGGTGATAAGTTATTTGAGTATCAAAACACTCTTATTCTATTAACATCATTTTCTACCTTAGATTTTGGTGAACCTGCGATAGACAACTCTTTCTTTTTGGTGTTATATTTGCATTTCATATAAGATCTTGCATGCATATCAAAGTAGGTTTTCTTTTATGATCTTTCATTTATATTTCAAAATTCATTAAAATCACAAAATTTCTATAAAAATACAAAAACATTTACATTTTTCATGTTTGTAATATTACTTTGTGTTCAACATGTATGATTTTTGTTTTGAATACTTTGATGAGGCTTTTTTTGCTAAAGAGGATAGATCCCATAATGAGGTACATGAAAGTGAGGATTAAATTTGTTCGAATAATCTCTCCATTGATCTTATTCCTATTTTATCCTCCTCTATAATATCTTCAATTGACCTTTACCATAGAAATAAGTTAGGGATAGATGTTAATTCTTCTCCTAATATATGTCTTTTCTATGAACCTAATTTAGAATATAATTCTTTCCCCTATATGGATCAAGCTTTAGGAACTCCAACAATGTGGTTTATTGATAGGGAGGATAATCCTCCTATTTGGGATGAACGTTTGGATTTGGATGTTGATTACTCTCTTCCTCATGAAGCCATTATGGATGATTCTACTTTTTGGGATGAACCCTTGGATAAAGACATTGATTTATCCCCTTCTTGTGAAGATGCTTGGATACAAGAGGGTGATTTATTAATGGATGACATATTCATACATCATGATGACTCTTTTTATAAAACACACTCCCCTTATGTGGACATTTTAGAGAAAGAAGATAACATTATTAATACAATACCTCTAATTTGGATTCCTTCTAGTGAAGAGGCATTAGCAGAAAATGATATGAATTCCCTTAATTCTCTCCCTCTTAGTGATGATCCTATGGAGAATCAAGCTCCTACCCCATCTTCTCCTAGGATGTATTCCTTTATTTTTCCTTCTTGTGAAACTATTGAACATACTAATGATGACATAGTGACTACTGAAGTTCAATTGACTTGTTTTCATATGGCTTCTTATTATGGTCATGGTTATCATTTATTAGTTAAACAAGGATTCCATAATCAAGGATGTACTCAGCATAAACATGGAATTCAAATGCCCTTACAGAATGAGGGGCATGAGCATTCTTATGGATTGGAATTTAATACTCAACAACATAGAAATGTTACCAACATCTCAAATAACATTTCAAATCATGACGACCCTACGAAGGAATTTGACCAAGAGGTTGTTATTCCTAAGCTCCGTTGTGTTAAGATGATTACTATACCTAAACACAAAAACAAACATAGTCTATACTTGAAGATTCTTCCTTTTTGTTTCTATCATAGATTTCATTATCACTCTAATGAATTTCAAGCTTTACATTATAAGATTAGGCAACTCATTGATAGTAAAGTTATTTATATATCATGTGGCAATGAGTTATATTTAAATCCTATTTTCTCTAAATAACATTTATGTTCCTATTATGGAACTCCATATTATGTAAACAATGTTAGCCTAATCTTTGGGGGCTTGTTGTCTTGCATAGTATTGCAAGTGATATAACAGGTCCCTTTCATCCTTTTTCCTTCACTTGGGGGGCAAGGATGCCATCTCCTTCTCTTCTATCTTTCCAGGATCCCCTTTTCCTTGGTTAAGTAGTATTTATCTATTATGTGATATCCAATCATACATGAAAATTTTGGTTTGCATTAAGGATCTATATCCTTGATTATAACCTATTTCATTGTTTGACATTGGGCTTCCATGGTTGATAAATCTCTCACCTTGGAAAATGAATAATGTGTTATCCCTCACAAGGGTTACTTTCTCACTTCTTGCATGATATCTCTTTTCTACAACAAAATATTTTGATATAATTTGATATATCCCTTGCTTTCACCCCTAGGGGCAAGGTATTTTCTTTCTTCGTCTATCTAAGGATCTACTTTCCTTAGCTTACTGTCATTTGTTTATTATATACATTATTTATTTATAAAAAATGTATGTTTTTAACTATGGATACCCTCTTATATAAGAGGTTATTTTCCTAGTTCATGACCTCTTCTTTATTTTCTCTTGCCTTTTCTTTGGGTTAGATTTTGACTCCTTCATTCCAAGATTCCTCTTCCTCTTCATTGCAAAGGACTAGATGATTGAATCTTTGGTCCTTCTTTCTTTAAAAGATGACATTTTATCCTAAGCACTCCTCTATGGTGAGGGTCTTGATGGTAAGATCTCTTCCCTTTTGAGGATCCTTTTTTCCATAAGTGACATATCCATTTCATGATTATCTATGCTCTTGGATGTAAGAGTCAAGACTCTTCGCTAAGAATATGGTGTACATTGTTGTTAAGCTGGATATCTCCTTACCTTGTGAAGTAGGTATCCTCTTTCTCTTCCTTATCCTACCTAGTAGGTAGTCATGATAAGGAGGGGGCATATATAGGGTCTCCCTTGTACTATAGTTCACATTAATTCACATTTTGTAGCATGCTAAACCCTTGGAAGGTAATGCACATAAGTTGCTAAATCCTAAAGGGACACACATTTTTAATTTTATTTTTGCTAAATCCTCAGAAGGTAAGGCACATAAGTTGCTAAATCTGTAAGAGATACACACCATTTTAAATTTTAAATATGCTAAATCCTTAGAAGGTAATGCACATAAGTTTCTAAATCCTGAAAACACTCACATTTTATATTTATAGTGATACAAGAATGTGGATCTATGGATATTTTAAAAAGTTGTCAGAAGACGCATTACAATTACAAAGAATAATTTATGGTTGAACCTGTTGGGCTCTCCCTCCTTGGTGATTCATTGTAAGGTGGGAATATTACTAGGTGAGGTAATCACTATCTCTTTTCTCTCTTTCACTTTCATGCTAGTAGGATTAGATCATGAAGCTATGTTATCTATAGTGTTGCTCTTGTCTTCCTTATGTAATCATGAATATTTATATGATTGATTTATCTTTAGTTCCATATATTTATGCATGTATACTAAGCTATAATCCTTGGTCTAGGGGCTCATTTCCTTGACTTAGTTATGTTCTACCTCATTGCGATCCACCAGAGTCTTTCTTCTAACTTTACCGCAAGCATGTTCGATTTCCATACTTCCGCTAAAGTGGGGGCTTAATGTATCATCTTAAAATGGAAGAAATTCCATGATAAGAATTTATCCCTCCTTAGGGGATGCATTTAACCACCATCATATTTTCCCCTCATTTCTACATCATCCTCTACTTTTGTGCCTGTTTAGGACCCTGATTGGGCCTCTCCGGGCACCTTCTATCCCACTCGACACATTTTCTAGGGGTTCTGACCGCATGGGTCAAGGTCAACCTCAACCTTGACCTAGGTCAAGGTCAACCTCAACCTTGACCTAGGTCAGGGTCAACCTTGACCCTAACCTGGGTCCCCCTCTCAAATCTGGAAGCTTGTCGGCTTCCAGAGGTAATCATAAATTCATTTTCCCGCTTCTGGGTTGGCAGTTTTGCGTTCCAAAGCAGTAAACCCTAAATTGTATTTAATATAGGTCCTTTTCTATGGGAATGGGTCTAATTAGAATTTAATTCTTCTATGTTGGCCTCTCTAGAAGAATGTGCCATATTTTCATATAAAAAGAAGCCTTTCTCTCTCATTTTCTCTAAGTCTTCTAAGTGCAAAAATATCTAACCAAGATTTTGTCAAGAAGCAAAAGGTTCAAGCATCCATTGTTCTACATGTTTCCAAGTTTTCAATGTGTTCAAGTCTTCCTCTCAAGAATTCAAGATCTCCATTGAAGATCAAGGATTCAAGCTTTCAAGCCTTTGAAGGGATTAGGTTCAAACATTCAAGATTCATCTTTCAAACCCTAGATCTAGCCATCATGGTGGTGTGATCTTCCTTCAAGATCCTTTGTGCATCCTCAAGACTCATTCATTCTCTTCAAGGTGGATTAAAAAAATAAAATCATGGAGTTTCATGGTTTCTATTGAGTCCAAGGTTTCATATTCACATACTTGCTTACATTTGAATTACATTGGCATATCTATTCAATATCATAGCTGCATTCTTAGATTCAATTCTACTACTTGCTAGCATTCTATAATTTATTGATTTCAAGTTTAATACCTAAATTGGGGTTTGAATAAGGAAAAACCCTCTCCCCCAACAAAAAAACCTCTTTTTTCTTGCAGATACAGGTTCAGGACTACGGATTTGAACCTAGATCTGGATAGCCTTTTTGACGAACTTCTGAGATGTGCAAGCAGATTTTCTATGGGACCTGTGTAGATAAAGGTTGATATTATTGGGTTAGTGGTGAGATTAGTGGGTCAAGGTCAACCTTTTTCATACGACGATGTCAGATCAGAAAAATATTTTTGGGTTTTGTTTGTCTCTATGTTCTGGTTATAGATCATACTTCAAATTTTCTAGAAATAGAGTACAAACCCCAGAAAACAAAATTCTTTAGATCTACAATTCTTTAAGGTTGGCACATTCCTCCTATATATTTCAATTCAAATCCTTAATCATTCTAAATCTATCGCAGATTTTAAGAGGGAAACCTAGGATCTCATTCTTTATTCTTATTTCCAATAGATTGATTCATTTATACATTGATCCTTTTTGGGTTGATCAATTTGGATCCTTCCTTTTTGCATTTGAGAATAAAGGGGAATGTCTTATTTATCCCTCCACTCTAAACATTAAATGTAAGCTTATAAGTGATTTGAGTATCAAAACACACTTATTCTATTAACATCATTTTCTACCTTAAACCCACCTAATATATTGATGTCAAATGCATCCATTTTAAATTTCACGAACATTAGAGCTCGTTTGAAATATTAATTTAAACTTTCAGTTTTGCTCAATCAGAGGAAAACCCACCTAACATTTTAATGTCAAATGATTCTATTTTAAATTGGAAGCATTTGACATCAAAATATTAATTTAAACTTTCAAATATTAATTTAAAGTTTCAGTTTTACACAATCAAAGGAAAACCCACCTAATATTTTAATGTCAAATGCTTCCATTTTAAATTTCATGAAGATCGGATCTCATTTGAAATATTAATTTAAAGTTTCAATTTTTCTCAATCAGAGGAAAACCCACCTAATATTTTGATGTCAAATGCTTCTATTTTAAATTTAATGGAGATCCAAGCTCATTTGAAATATTAATATCAAGTTTCAATTTTACACAATCAATGGAAAACTTGCCTAATATTTTGATTTCAAATGTCTCCAATTTAAATTTCACGAAGATCGGATCTTGTTTGAAATATTAATTTAAAGTTTTAATTTTGCTCAATTAGAGGAAAACCCACCTAATATTTTTATGTCAAATTATTCCATTTTAAATTTCATGAAGATCTGAGCTCTTTTAAAATATTAATTTAAAGTTTCAATTTTGCTCCCGGACGTAAAACGTGTCACAAAAAAGTTTACATTTTACACAATCAGAGGTAAACCCACCTAATATTTTGATGTCAAATGCTTCTATTTTAAATTTCATGAACATCAGAGCTCCTTTGAAATATTAATTTAAACTTTCAATTTTGCTCAATCAGAGGAAAACCCACCTAATATTTTGATGTCAAATACTTCTATTTTAAATTGGAAGCATTTGAAATCAAAATATCAATTTAAAGTTTCAAATATTATTTAAAGTTTCAGTTTTACACAATCAGAGGAAAACCCACCTGATATTTTAATGTCAAATGCTTCCATTTTAAATTTCACGAAGATCAGATCTCATTTGAAATATTAATATAAAGTTTCAATTATGCTCAATTAGAGGAAAACCCACCTAATATTTTGATGTAAAATGCTTCTATTTTAAATTTCACAGAGATCTAAGCTCATTTGAAATATTAATTTCAAGTTTCAATTTTACACAATCAGTGGAAAACCCACCTAATAGTTTGATGTCAAATGCTTCCAATTTAAATTTCATGAAGACCGGAGCTCATTTGAAATATTAATTTAAAGTTTCAATTTTTCTCAATCAGAGGAAAACCCACCTAATATTTTGATGTCAAATGCTTCCATTTTAAATTTCATGAAGATCGGAGCTCCTTTGAAATATTAATTTACACTTTCAATTTTGCTCCCGGACGTAAAACGTGTCACAAAAAAGTTTCAATTTTGCACAATCAGAGGTAAACCCACCTAATATTTTGATGTCAAATTCTTCTATTATAAATTTCACAAACATTGGAGCTCATTTGAAATATTAATTTAAACTTTCAATTTTTTCAATCAGAGGAAAACCCACCTAATATTTTGGTGTCAAATGCTTCTATTTTAAATTGGAAGTATTTGATATAAAAATATTAATTTAAAGTTTCAGATATTAATTTAAAGCTTCAGTTTTACACAATCAGAGGAAAACCCATCTAATATTTTAATGTCAAATGCTTCCATTTTAAAATTGATGAAGATTGGATCACGTTTGAAATATTAATTTAAAGTATCAATTTTTCTCAATCAGAGGAAAACCCACCTAATATTTTGATGTCAAATGCTTCTATTTTAAATTTCACGGAGATCTGAGTTCATTTGAAATATTAATTTCAAGTTTCAATTTTGCACAATCAGTGGAAAACCCACCTAATATTTTGATGTCAAATGCTTCCAATTTAAATTTCACGAAGATCAGAGCTCATTTGAAATATTAATTTTAAGTTTAATTTTGCTTAATCAGAGGAAAACCCACCTAATATTTTGATGTCAAATGCTTCCATTTTAAATTTCATGAAGATCTCAGGTTGTTTCAACTATTAATTTAAAGTTCTAATTTTGCTCCTAGACGTAAAAGGTGTCATAAAAAAATTTCAATTTTGCACAATCAGAGGTAAACCCACCTAATATTTTAATGTCAAATGCTTCCATTTTAAATTTCATGAACATCAGAGCTTGTTTGAAATATTAATTTAAATTTTCAATTTTGTTCAATCAAAGGAAAACCCACCTAATATTTTGATGTCAAATGCTTCTATTTTAAATTCAAAGCATTTGACATAAAAATATTAGTTTAAATTTTCAGTTTTACACAATCAGAGGTAAACCCACCTAATATTTTGATGTCAAATGCTTCCATTTTAAATTTCATGAAGATCGGATCTCATTTAAAATATTAATTTAAAGTTTCAATTTTGCTCAATAAGAGGAAAACCCAACTAATATTTTGATGTCAAATGCTTCTATTTTAAATTTCACGGAGATCCGAGCTCGTTTGAACTATTAATTTCAAGTTTCAATTTTACACAATGAGTGGAAAACCCACCTAATATTTTGATGTCAAATGCTTCCAATTTAAATTACACAAAGATCAGAGCTTGTTTGAAATATTAATTTAAAGTTTCAATTTTGCTCAATTAGAGGAAAACCCACCTAATATTTTGATGTCAAATGCTTCGATTTTAAATTTCATGAAGATCGAAGCTCATTTCAAATATTAATTTAAACTTTCAATTTTTCTTGCGGACGTAAAACGTGTCACAAAAAAGTTTCAATTTTGCACAATCAGAGGTAACCCACAAAATATTTTGATGTCAAATGCTTCCATTTTAAATTTCATGAACATCAGAGCTCGTGTGAAATATTAATTTTAACTTTCAATTTTGCTCAATCAGAGGAAAACCCACCTAATATTTTGATGTCAAATTCTTCTATTTTAAATTGGATGCAATTGACATAAAAATATTAATTTAAAGTTTCAAATATTAATTTCAAGTTTTAGTTTTACACAATCAGAGGAAAACCCACCTAATATTTTAATGTCATATGCTTCCATTTTAAATTTTAGTAAGATCTAATCTCATTTGAAATATTAATTTAAAGTTTAAATTTTTCTCAATCAGAGGAAAACCCACCTAATGTTTTGATGTCATATGCTTCTATTTTAAATTTTATGGAGATCCGAGCTCATTCAAAATATTAATTTCAAGTTCCAATTTTACACAATTAGTGGAAAGTCCACCTAATATTTTGATGTCAAATACTTCCAATTTAAATTTCACGAAGATCAGAGCTCGTTTGAAATATTAATTTAAAGATTCAATTTTTCTGAATCAGAGGAAAACCCACCTAATATTTTTATGTCAAATGCTTCCGTTTTAAATTTTCTGAAGATCTAAGCTCATTTGAAATATTAATTTACAGTTTCAATTTTGGTCCTGGACGTAAAATGTGTCACAAAAAAGTTTCAATTTTGCAAAATCAGATGTAAACCCACCTAATATTTTGATGTCAAATGCTTCAAATTTAAATTTCATGAACATCGGAGCTCGTTTGAAATATTAATTTAAACTTTCAATTTTTCTCAATCAGATGAAAACCCAACTAATATTTTGATGTCAAATGCTTCTATTTTAAATTAGAAGCTTTTGACATCAAAATATTAATTTAAAGTTTCAAATATTAATTTAAAGTTTCAATTTTACACAATGAGAGGAAAAACCACCTAATATTTTAATGTCAAATACTTCCATTTTAAATTTCACGTAGATCGGATCTCGTTTGAAATATTAAATTAAAGTTTCAATTTTGCTGAATCAGAGTAAAACCCGCCTAATATTTTGATGTCAAATGCTTCTATTTTAAATTTTACAGAGATCTAATTTCGTTTGAAATATTAATTTCAAGTTTCAATTTTACACAATCAGTGGAAAACCCACCTAATATTTTGATGTCGATTGCTTCCAATTTAAATTTCACAAAGTTTAGAGCTTGTTTGAAATATTAATTTAAAGTTTCAATTTTTCTCAATCAAAGGAAAACCCACCTAATATATTGATGTCAAATACTTCCATTTTAATTTTCATGAAGATCGGAGCTTGATTGACATATTAATTTAAACTTTCATTTTTTCTCCAGGACTTAAAAGGTGTCACAAAAAAGTTTCAATTTTGCACAATCAGAGGTAAACCCACCTAATATTTTGATGTAAAATGCTTCCATTTTAAATTTCATGAATATTGGAGCTCGTTTGAAATATTAATTTAAACTTTCAAGTTTGCTCAATCAGAAGAAAACCCACCTAATATTTTGATGTCAAATGCTTCTATTTTAAATTGGAAACTTTTGCCATCAAAACATTAATTTAAATTTTCATATATTAATTTAAATTTTCAGTTTTACACAATCAGAGGAAAACCCACCTAATATTTTAATGTCAAATGCTTCCATTTTAAATTTCACGAAGATCGGATCTCGTTTGAAATATTAATTTAAAGTTTCAATTTTTCTCAATCAGAGGAAAACCCACCTAATATTTTGATGTTAAATGCTTCTATTTTAAATTTCATGGAGATTTGAGCTTGTTTGAAATATTAATTTCAAGTTTCAATTTTACACAATCAGTGGAAAACCCACCTAATATTTTGATGTCAAATGCTTCCAATTTAAATTTCATGAAGATCGGAGCTCGTTTAAAATATTAATTTAAAGTTTCAATTTTGCTCAATCAAAGGAAAACCCACCTAACATTTTGATGTCAAATGCTTCCATTTTAAATTTCTCAAAAATCTAAGCTCGTTTGAAATATTAATTTAAATTTTCAATTTTGCTCCTGGGCGTAAAACGTGTCACAAAAATTTTCAATTTGGAACAATCAGAGGTAAACCCACCTAATATTTTGATGTTAAATGCTTCCAAGAAAGTGGGAAAATGAATTATTGATTACCTCCAGAAGCCGACAAGCTTCCAGATTTGAGATGGGGACCCAGATCAAGGTTGAGGTCGACCCTAACCTAGGTAAACATCACGGTCGCCTGTGACCTAGATCAAGGTCGAGGTCGACATTGACCCAGGGTGTCAGAACCCCTGGAAAATGTGCCAGGTGGGATAGAAGGTTCCCAGAGAGGCCAAACCAGGGTCCTAAATAGGCATAAAAGTAGAGGATGATGCAGAAATGAGGGGACAAGCCACCTAATATTTTGATGTCAAATGCTTTGATTTTAAATTGGAAGCATTTTACATCAAAATATTAATTTAAAGTTTCAAATATTAATTTAAAGTTTTAGTTTTACATAATCAGAGGAAAACTCACCTAATATTTTAATGTCAAATGCTTCCATTAGAAATTTCATGAAGATTAGATCTCGTTTGAAATATTAATTTAAAGTTTTAATTTTGCTCAATCAGAGGAAAACCCACCTAATATTTTGATGTCAAATGCTTTTATTTTAAATTTCACGGAGATTCGAGCTTGTTTGAAATATTACTTTCAAGTTTCAATTTTACAAAATCAATGGAAAACCCTCCTTAGTGGATGTTTTTGACCACCATCATATTGTCCCCTCATTTTTGCATCATCCTCTACTTATGTGCCTTTTTAGGACCCTGATTGGGCCTCTCTGGGAACCTTCTATCTCACCTGGCACATTTTCCAGGGGTTCTGACCCCCTGGGTCAAGGTTGACCTCGACCTTGTCCTAGGTCAAGGTCAACCTTGACCTTGACCTAGGTCATGATCAACCTCAACCTTGACCTGGGTCCCCCTCTCAAATCTAGAAGCTCGTCAACTTTTGGAGGTAATCAGAAATTCATTTTCCTTCATCCGGGTCGACTATTTTGGGTTCCGAAGTGGCAAATCCTAAATTGTATTTAATATTGGTCCTCTTCTAGGGAAATGGGTCTAATTGGAATTTAATTCTCCTATGTCAGCCTCTCTAGAAGATTGTGCCCTAGTTTCATATAAAAGGAAGCCTTTCTCTCTCATTTTCTCTAAGTCTTCTAAGTGCAAAAAGTTGTAACCAAGTTTTTGTCAGGAAGCAAAAGGTTCAAGCACCCATTGTTCTACATGTTTACAATATTTCAAGGTGTTAAATTATTCCTCTCAAGCATTAAAGTTCTCCATTGAAGATCAAATATTCAATCTTTCACTCCTTTGAAGGGATTAGGTTCAAACATTCACGATTCATCATCCAAACCCTAGATCTAGCCATCATGGTGGTGTGTTCTTCCTTCAAGATCCTTTGTGCATCCTCAAGAGTCATTCATTCTCTTCATGGTGGATTCCAAGCAAACAATCATGGAGGTTTATGGTTTCTATTGAGTCCAAGCTTTCATTTTCACATACTTGCTTACATTTGAATTACTTTGGCATATCTATTCAATATCATAGCTTCATTTTTAGAATCAATTCTACTACTTGCTAGCATTCTATACTTTATTTATTTCAAGGTTAATTACTAAATAGGGGATTGAATAAGGAAAAACCCTCCCCCCCAACAAATAAACCTATTTTTCTTATAGATACAGGTTCGGGATTGCGGATTTCAACCCAGATTTGGATACCCTTTTCAGTCAACTTCCAGGATCCGCAAATAGATTTTTTGTCAAACCTATACAGTTCAATGTTGAGATTATTGGGTCAGGGCTGAGATTAGTGGGTCAAGGTCAACCTTTTTCATAAGATGGTGTTGGATTGGAAAAATATTTCTAGGCTTTGTTTGTCTCTGCCTTCTAGTTCTGGATCGTACTTTAGATTTTCCAGAAATAGAGTACAGACCCCAGAATACAACATTCTTCAGATCTGAAATTCTTTAACGTCGGTACATTCCTCCTATCCATTTCAATTCAAATCCTTAATAATTCTATATCTATCACAAATTTACATTCATTCACACACATTTTAAGAGGGAAACTTAGGATCTCCTTCTTTATTCTTATTTCCAATAGATTGATTCATTTATGCATTGATCCTTTTTGGGTTGATCAATTTGGATCCTTCCTTTTTGCATTTGAGAATAAAGGGGAATGTCTTATTTATACCTCCACTCTAAACATAAAATTTAAGGCGATAAGTGATTTGAGTATCCAAACACTCTTATTCTATTAACATCATTTTCTACCTTACATTTTGGTAAACCCGCGATAGACAACTCTTTATTTTTGGTGTTAGATTTGCATTTCATATTAGGTCTTGCGTGCATATAGAAGTAGGTTTTATTTAATTCTCTTTCATTTATATTTCAAAATTCATAAAAAATCACAAAATTTCTTTGAAAATACAAAAACATTTACATTTTTCATGCTTGTAATATTACTTTGTGTTTAACATGTATGATTTTTGTTTTGAATACTTTTATGAGGCTTTTGTTTCTAAAGAAGATTGATCACCTAATGAGGTACATGGAAGTGAGGATAATTTTTTTTTGAATAAGCTCTCCATTGATCTTATTCCTATTTTATCCTCCTCTACAATATCTTCAATTGACCTTTACCATAGAAATGAGATAGGGATAGCTGTTAATTCTCATCCTAGTATATGTCTTTTCTATGAACCTACTTTAGTATATAATTCTTTCCCCTATAGGGATCAATCTTTAGGAACTCCCACAATGTGGTTTATTTATAGGGAGGATAATCCTCCTATTTGGGATGAACCTTTGGATTTGGAAGTTGATTACTCTCTGCCTCGTGAAGCCATTATTGATGATTCTACCTTTTAAGATGAAGCCTTCGATAAAGACATTGATTTATCCCCTTCTTGTGTAGATGTTTTGATACAAGAGGGTGATTTATTAATGGATGACATATTCATACAAGATGATGACTCTTTTTATAAAACACACTCCCATTATGTGGACATTTTAGAGAAAGAAGATAACATTATTAATACAATACCTCTAATTGGGATTCCTTCTAGTGATGAGGCATTAGCGAAAAATGATATGAATTCCCTTAATGCTCTCCTTCTTAGTGATGATTTTATGGATAATCAAGCTCCTACCCCATCTTCTCCTAGGATGTATTCCTTTATTTTTCCTTCTTGTGAATCTATCAAACATACTAATGATGAAATAGTGACTACTGAAGTTCAATTGACTTGTTTTCATATGGCTTCTTGTTATGGTCATTGTTATTATTTACTAGTTAAACACGAATTCCATAATCAAGGATGTACTCACCATAAACATGGAATTTAAATGCCCTTACAAAATTTGGGGCATGAGCATTCTTATGGATTGAATTTTAATCCTCAACAACATAGAAATGTTACCAACATCTCAAACAACATTTCAAAACATGATGAACCTATGAAGGGATTTGACCAAGAGGTTGTTCTTCCTAAGATCCTTTGTGTTAAGATGATTACTAGACCTAAACGCAAAAACAAACGTAGTCTATACTTGAAGATTCTTCCTTTTTGTTTCTATCATAGTTTTCATGATCACTCTAATGAATTTCAAGCTTTACATTATAAGATTAGGAAGCTCATTAATAGTAAAGTTATTTATATATCATGTGGCAATGAGTTATAATTCAATCCTATTTTCTCTAAATAACAATTATGTTCCTATTATGGAACTCCATATTATGTAAACAATGTTAGCCCAATCTTTGGGGGCTTGTTGTCTTGCATAGTATTGTGAGTGATGTAATAGGTCCCCTTTCATCCTTGTTCCTATGCTTGGGGGGAAAGGATGCCATCTCCTTTTCTTTTATCTTTCCAGGATCCCCTTTTCCTTGGTTAAGAAGTATCTATCTATTATGTGATATCCAATCATACATGAAAATTTTGGTTTGCATTAAGGATCTATGTCCTTGATTATAACCTATTTCATTGTTTGAAATTGGGTTTCCATGGTTGATAAATCTCTCACCTTGTAAACTGAATAATGTGTTATCCCTCATAATGGTTACTTTCTCACTTCTTGCATGATATCTCTTTTCTACAACAACATTTCTTGATATAATTTGTGTTGGAAATAATCAAGACTAGCCAAGTTACTGAGAGGGGAGGGGTGAATCAGTAACTCTTAAAACTTTAAAACATTTATGCACATGTATATAATTTGACCATTCATTTATCTAATCTATTGCAAGCATGAAAGTATAACCATTCATAATACATAAACACAAAGATTTGGTGACCTAGAAACCTTCCAAATAGAAAGTAAAACTGGGGTGGGGATGGTACCCACAAAACTTTGGTACTGCAGTATAAAGTTGGCCGGTTAAGGCTTACAATGATCAC
>MU225462.1:1140692-1157565 GCA_018584345.1 Thuja plicata
ATTTACAAACATACAATGAAGTATGCACTCTGTTAGGAGATTTATGAAAGACTGTTAAGTCTACCCTATTAAAGGATTTACAAACTGATTCAACTGTTAGGATGAAATAGTAGATCTTGACTTACAAATTTATTGCTGATAAGATCCTTTGAATACTGATCACCTTCTGTGATACATATGGCTATTCTTCTCCTTTGCGAAAATGCTCTGCTCTGCTGCCTTATTGCAGTCTCTGCTGATTACTCTAATTTTGCACTTTCACATGATATAATACATTACATATATATACCGTTCCCATAATTACAATTTACAAGGTCGGCCAAATAAAAATAAAATAAGATAAACTTATTCCTGAGTCGGCCTTTCATAAGTAAACAAAATATTACTGAGTCGGTAGAAGCTCGGGTTCCTCAAGCTGGCTCGGTGATCTTCTGATACTCGGCATCCACTACAATACTCGGCATCATCATGCTCTCGGTAAGAGTAGAAGCTCAGTCCATACTAGTCCCAAAGTGTAGCTTGGAACTCGGTAGCTGCTGGTGACTCGGTAGGTATAGTGTCACTCGGTAACCGCTGGTGACTCGGTAGTAACTGACTTCTCGGTTGGCTCAGTAGTTACGGTGAAGCTCGGTGACTACTGTCTACTCGGTACATGTTTCTCTTCTCGGTAACCACTGCTGAACTTTTCATATGCTCGGTGACTATTGTTCTGCTCGGTTTGAACTGTTTACCCGCTGAGCTTTACAAAGTGATTACTGAATACTCGGTATAAGCTGTGGACTGAGTGATGAGCTCGGTAAGCATTCAGAATCGAATAAGTGTTTTCACTGATGACAAATATAACATAATTCTAACAAATTTGATATATCCCTTGCTTTCACCCCTAGGGGGAAAGGTATTTTCTTCCTCCCTCTATCTAAGGATCTACTTTCCTTAGCTTAGTGGCATTTGTTTATTATATAACATTATTTATTTATAAAGATGTATTTTTTAACTATGGATACCCTCTTATATAAGAGGTGATTATCCTAGGTCATCACCTCTTCTTTATTTTCTCTTTCCTTTGCCTTGGGTTAGATTTTGACTCCTTCATTTCAAGATTCCTCTTCCTCTTCATTGCAAAGGGCTAGATGATTGAATCTTTGGTCCTTCTTTATTTTGAAGATGAACTTTTATCCTAAGCACTCCTCTATGGTGAGGGTCTTGATGGTAATATCTCTTCCCTTTTGACGATCCTTTTTTTCCATAAGTGACATATCGATTTCATGATTATCTATGCTCTTGGATGTAAGGGCCAAGACTCTTTGCTAAGAATATGGTGTACATTGTTATTAAGCTGGATATCTCCTTACCTTGTGAACTAGGTATCCTCTTTCTCTTCCTTATCCTACCTAGTAGGTAGTCATGATAAGGAGGGGGGCATATATAGGGTCTCCCTTGTACTATAGTTTATATTAATTAACATTTTGTAGCATATTAAATCCTAAAGGGACACACTTTTTTAATTTTATTTTTGATAAATCCTCAGAAGGTAATGCACATAAGTTGCTAAATCCTAAAGAGATACGCACACTTTTAAATTTTCAATATGATAAATCCTTGGAAGGTAATGCACATAAGTTTCTAAATCTAGAAAAGACATGCATTTTATATTCATAGTGATACAAGAATGTGGATCTATGGATATTTTCAAAAGCCATCAGAAGACACATTACAATTACAAAGCATAGTTTATGGGTGAACCTATTGGGCTCTCCCTCCTTGGTGATTCATAGTAAGGTGGGCATCTTACTAGGTGAGGTAATCACTATCACTTTTCTCTCTTTCGCTTTCATGCTAGTAGGATTAGCTCATGAAGCTATGTTATCTATAGTGTTGCTCTTGTATTCCTTATGTAATCATGTATATTTCTATGATTTATTTCTCTTTATTTCCATATCTCTATGCATGTATGTTGAGTTAGAATCCTTTCTCTAGGGGATCATGTCCTTGACTTAGTGATGTTCTACCTCATTGTGATCCACCAGAGTCTTCCTTCTAACTTTACCACAAGCATTTTCAATTTCCATACTTCCACTAAAGTGGGGCCTTAATGTATCATCTTAAAATAGAAGCACTTCAAAGATAATATTGTTTAGCCCTCCTTAGGGGATTTTTTTGACCACCATCACACTGTCCCCTCATTTCTGCACCATCCTCTACTTATATGCTTGTTTAGGACCCTAATTTGGCCTCTTTGGGCACCTTCTATCCCACCTCACACATTTTCCAGGGGTTCTGACCCCCGGTTCAAGATCAACCTCTACCCTTACCTAGGTTAGGGTCATGCTCTACCTTGACCTAGGTCCCCCTCTCAAATGTGAAATCTTGTCGGCTTCCGGAGGTAATAAGAAATTTATTTTCTAGCTTCCAGGGTGGCTGTTTTGGATTCCAAAGTAGCAAATCCTAAATTGTGTTTAATATAGGTCCTCTTCAAGGGGAATGGGTCTAATTAGAATTTAATTCTCCTATGTCAGCCTCTCTAGAATATTGTGCCCTAGTTTCATATAAAAGGAAGCCTTTCTCTCTCATTTTCTCTAAGTCTTCTAAGTGCAAAAAGTTGTAACCAAGATTTTGTCAAGAAGAAAAAGGTTCAAGCATCCATTATTCTACATGTTTCCAAGTTTTCAAGGTGTTCAAGTCTTCCTCTCAAGCATTCAAGTTCTCCATTGAAGATCAAGGATTCTAGCTTTAAAGCCTTTGAAGGGATTAGGTTCAAACATTCAAGATTCATCATTCAAACCCTAGATCTAGCCATCATGGTGGTGTGAGCTTCCTTCAAGATCCTTTGTGCATCCTCAAGACTCATTCATTCTCTTCAAGGTGGATTGCAAGTATACAATCATGGAGGTTTATGGTTTCTATTAAGTCCAAGCTTTCATATTCACATACTTTCTTACATTTGAATTACATAGGCATATCTATTCAATATCATAGCTTCATTCTTAGATTCAATTCTACTACTTACGAGCCAACTTCTAGGATACGCGATCAGATTTTCTATCGGACCTGTGTAGGTCAAGGTCAAGATTATTAGGGTAGGGGTGAGATTATTTGGTCAAGCTTGACCTTTTTTAGAAGATGGTGTCGACATTTTATAGATCTGCAATTCTTTAATGTTGTTACATTCCTCCTATCCATTTCAATTCAAATCCTTAATCATTCTAAACCTATCACACATTTACATTCATTCATACATATTTTAAGAGAGAAAACTAGGATCTCCTTCTTTATTCTTATTTCCAATAGATTGATTCATTTATTCATTGATCCTATTTGGGTTGATCAATTTGGATCCTTCTTTTGTGCATTTGAGAATAAAGCATAATGTCTTATTTATCCCTCCACTCTAAATATTAAATGTAAGGTGATAAGTGATTTGAGTATACAAACACTCTTATTCTATTAACATCATTTTTGACCTTACACCCAACTAATATTTTGATATCAAATGCTTCCATTTTAAATTTCACAAACATCGGAGGTCATTTGAAATATTAATTTAAACTTTCAATTTTGCTCAATTAGAGGAAAACCCACCTAATATTTTGATGTCAAATGCTTCTATTTTAAATTGGAAGCATTTGACATCAAAATATTAACTTAAAGATTCAAATATTAATTTAAAGTTTCAGTTTTACACAATCAGAGGAAAACTTACCTAATATTTTCATGTCAAATGCTTCCATTTTAAATTTCACAAAGATCGGATCTTGTTTGAAATATTAATTTAAAGTTTCAAGTTTTCTCAATCAGAGGAAAACCCACCAAATATTTTTCTGTAAAATGCTTCTATTTTAAATTACATGGAGATCTGAGCTCGTTTGAAATATTAATTTCAAGTTTCAATTTTACACAATCAGTGGAAAACCCACCTAATATTTTGATGTCAAATACTTCCAATTTAAATTTCACGAAGATCGGAGCTCATTTGAAATATTAATTTAAACTTTCAATTTTGCACAAATAGAGGAAAACCCACGTAATATTTTTATGTCAAATGCTTCCATTTTAAAATTCACGAAGATCTCAGCTCGTTTGAAATATTAATTTAAAGTTTCAATTTTTCTCCCGGACGTAAAACGTGTCACAAAAAGTTTCAATTTTGCACAATCAGAGTTAAACCCACCTAATATTTCAATGTAAAATACTTCTCTTTTAAATTTCACAAACATTGGAGCTCGTTTGAAATATCAATTTAAACTTTCAATTTTGCTCAATCAGAGGAAAACCCACCTAATATTTTGATGTCAAATGCTTCTGTTTTAATTTGGAAGCCCTTGACATCAAAATATTAATTTAAAGTTTCAGTTTTACACAATCAAAGGAAAACCCACCTAATATTTTAATGTCAAATGCTTCCATTTTAAATTTCACGAAGATCGGATCTCGTTTGAAATATTAACTTAAAGTTTCAATTTTGCTCAATCAGAGGAAAACCCACCTAGTATTTTGATGTCAAATGCTTCTATTTTAAATTTCATGAAGATCCGAGCTCATTTGAAATATTAATTTCAAGTTTTAATTTTACACAATAAGTGGAAAGCCCACCTAATATTTTGATGTCAAATGCTTCCAACTTAAATTTCATGAAGATCAGAGCTCGTTTGAAATATTAATTTTAAGTTTCAATTTTGCTCAATTAGAGGAAAACCCACTGAATACTTTGATGACAAATACTTCCATTTTAAATTTCATGAAGATCGGAGCTCATTTGAAATATTAATTTAAGGTTTCTTTTTTTCTCCCGCACGTAAAATGTGTCACAAAAAAGTTTGAATTTTGCACAATAACAGGTAAACCCACCTAATATTTTGATGTCAAATGCTTCCATTTTAAATTTCATGAACATCGTAGCTTGTTTAAAATATTAATTTAAACTTCTAATTTTTCTCAATCAGAGGAAAGCCCACCTAATATTTTGATGTCAAATGCTTCTATTTTAAATTGGAAACATTTGACATCAAAATATGAATTTAAAGTTTCAAATAGTAATTTAAAGTTTCAGTTTTACACAATAAGAGGAAAACCCACCCAATCTTTTAATGTCAATTTCTTCCATTCTAAATTTCACAAAGATCAGATCTCATTTGGAATATTAATTAAAAGTTTCAATTTCGCTCAATCAGAGGAAAACCCACCTAATATTTTGATGTCAAATGCTTCTATTTTAAATTTCACAGAGATTCGAGCTCATTTGAAATATTAATTTCAAGTTTCAATTTTACACAACCAGTGGAAAACCCACCTAATATTCTGATGTCAAATGCTTCCAATTTAAATTTCACGAAGATCGGAGCTCATTTGAAATATTAATTTAAACTTTCAATTTTGCTCAATCAGAGGAAAACCCACCTAATATTTTGATGTCAAATGCTTCCATTTTAAATTTCACAAAGATCTGAGCTCATTTGAAATATTAATTTAAAGTTACAATTTTTCTCCCAGCTGTAAAACATGTCACAAAAAAGTTTCAATTTTACACAATCAGAGGTAAACCCACCTAATATTTTGATGTCAAATGCTTCCATTTTAAATTTCTCAAACATCAGAGCTCGTTTGTAATATTAATTTAAACTTTCAATTTTGCTCAATCAGAGGAAAACCCACCTAATATTTTGATGTCAAATGCTCCTATTTTAAATTGGAAGCATTTGACATCAAAATATTAATTTAAAATTTCAAATATTAATATAAAGTTTCAATTTTACACAATCAGAGGAAAACCCATCTAATATTTTAATGTCAAATGCTTCAATTTTAAATTTCATGAAGATCATATCTCGTTTGAAATATTAATTTAAAGTTTCAATTTTTCTTAATTAGAGGAAAACCCACCTAATATTTTGATGCCAAATGCTTCTATATTAAATTTCATGGAGATCCGAGCTCGTTTGAAATATTAATTTTAAGTTTGAATTTTACACAATCAGTGGAAAACCCACCTAATATTTTGATGTCAAATGCTTCCAATTTAAATTTCACAAAGATTGGAGCTGGTTTGAAATATTAATTTAAAGTTTCAAATTTTCTCAATTAGAGGAAAACCCACCTAATATTTTGATGTCAAATGCTTCCATTTTAAATTTCACAAATTTGCAAGTCATTTGAAATATTAATTTAAAGTTTCAATTTTGCTCCGGGACGTAAAATGTGTCACAAAAAATTTTCAATTTTGCACAATTAGAGATAAACCCACCTAATATTTTGATGTTAAATGCTTCCATTTTAAATTTCATGAATATCAGAGCTTGTTTGAAATATTAATTTAAAATTTCAATTTTCTTTAATCAGAGGAAAACACACCTAATATTTTGATGTCAAATGCTTCTATTTTAAATTGGAAGCATTTGACATCAAAATATTAATTTAAAGTTTCAGTTTTACACAATCAGAGCAAAACCCACCTAATATTTTAGTGTCAAATGCTTCTGTTTTGAATTTCACAGAGATTTGAGCTTGTTTGAAATATTAATTTATGTAAAGTTTCAATTTTTCTAAATCGGAGGAAAACCCACCTAATATTTTGATGTCAAATGATTCCATTTTAAATTTCACAAAGATCTGACCTCGTTTGACATATTAATTTAAATTTTTAATTTTGCTCTCGGACATAAAACGTATCACAAAAAGTTTCAATTTTGCACAATCAGAGGTAAACCCACCTAATATTTTGATGTCAAATGCTTTCATTTTAAATTTTATGAATATTGGAGCTCGTTTGAAATATTAATTTAAACTTTCAATTTTGCTCAATCAGAGGAAAACCCACCTAATATTCTGATGTCAAATACTTCTATTTTAAATTGGAAGAATTCAACATGAAAATATTAATTTAAAATTTTAGTTTTACTAAATCAGAGGAAAACCCACCTTATATTTTAATGTCAAATGCTTCCATTTTAAATTTCACGAAGATCGGATCTCATTTGAAATATTAATTTAAAGTTTCAATTTTGCTCAATCAGAGAAAACCTATATAATATATTGATGTCAAATGCTTCTATTTTAAATTTCACGGAGATCCGAGCTCATGTTAAATATTAATTTCAAGTTTCAATGTTACACAATCAATGGAAAATGAACCTAATATTTTGATGTCAAATGCTTCAAGTTTAAATTTCACGAAGATTGGAGCTCATTTGAAATATTATTTAAAGTTTCAATTTTTCTCAATTAGAGATAAACCCACCTAATATTTTGATGTCAAATGCTTCCATTTCAAATTTCACTAAGATTGGATCTCATTTGAAATATTAATTTAAACTTTCAATTTTGCTCCTAGACATAAAAAGTATCACAAAAAAGTTTCAATTTTGCACAATCGGAGGTAAACCCACCTAATATTTTGATGTCAAATGTTTCCATTTTAAATTTCACAAACATCTGGGCTTGTTTAAAATATTAATTTAAACTTTCAATTTTGCTCAATGGAAAACCCACCTAATATTTTGATGTCAAATGCTTCTATTTTAAATTGCAAGCATTTGACATCAAAATATTAATTTGAAGTTTCAAATATTAATTTAAAGTTTCAGTTTTACACAATCAGAGGAAAACCCACCTAATATTTTAATGTCAAATACTTCCATTTTAAATTTTACAAAGATCAGATAACAATTGAAATATTAATTTTAAGTTTCAATTTTTATCAATCAGAGGAAAACCCACCTAATATTTTGATGTCAAATGATTCTATTTTAAATTTCACAGAGATCCGAGCTTGTTTGAAATATTAATTTATATTTAATATTGTATACAATCAGTGGAAAAGCCACCTAATATTTTGATGTCAAATGCTTCCAATTTAAATTGCACGAAGATCGGAGTTCGTTTGAAATATTAATTTAATGTTTCAATTTTTCTCAATCAGAGGAAAACCCACCTAATATTCTGATGTCAAATGCTTCCATTTTAAATTTCATGAAAATCTAAGCTCATTTGAAATATTAATTTAAAGTTTCAATTTTGCTCCAAGACGTAAAACGTGTCACAAAAAAAATTTCAATTTTGCACAATCAGAGATAAACCCACCTAATATTTTGATGTCAAATTATTCCATTTTAAATTTTATAAACATTAGAGCTCATTTGAAATATTAATTTAAAATTTCAATTTTTCTCAATCAGAGGAAAACCTACCTAATATTTTGATGTCAAATGCTTCTATTTTAAATTGGAAGCATTTGACATCAAAATATAAATTTAAAGTTTCAAATATTAATATAAAGTTTCAATTTTACACAATCAGAGGAAAACCCACCTAATATTTTAATGTCAAATGATTCCATTTTAAATTTCACGAATATCAGATCTTGTTTGAAATATTAATTTAAAGTTTCAATTTTGCTTAATCGGAGGAAAACCCACCTAATATTTTGATGCCAAATGCTTCTATTTTAAATTTCATGGAGATCCGAGCTCGTTTGAAATATTAATTTCAAGTTTCAATTTTACATAATAAGTGCAAAACCCACCTAATATTTTGATGTCAAATGCTTCCAATTTAAATTTCATGAAGATCAGAGCTTGTTTGAAATATTAATTTAAAGTTTCAATTTTTCTCAATCAGAAGAAAACCCACCTAATATTTTGATGTCAAATGCTTCCATTTTAAATTTCATGAAGATCTGAGCTTGTTTGAAATATTAATTTAAAGTTTCAATTTTGCTCCCGAACGTAAAATATGTCACAAAAAAAATTCAATTTTGCACAATCAAAAGTAAACCAACCTAATATTTTGTTGTCAAATGCTTCCATTTTAAATTTCATGAACATCGGAGCTCGTTTGAAATATTAATTTAAAGTTTCAATTTTGCTCAATCAGAGGAAAACCCACATAATATTTTGATGTCAAATGCTTCTATTTTAAATTGGAAGCATTTGACATCAAAATATTAGTTTAAAGTTTCATTTGTACTAAATCAGAGGAAAACCCACCTAATATTTTAATGTCAAATGCTTCCATTTTAAATTTCACGAAGATCGGATCTCGTTTGAAATTTTAATTCAAAGCTTCAATTTTGCTTAATCAAAGGAAAACCCACCTAATATTTTGATGGAAAATGCTTCTATTTTAAATTTCATAGAGATTCAAGCTCATTTGAAATATTAATTTCAAGTTTCAATTGTACATAGTCAGTGGAAAACCCACCTAATATTTTGATGTCAAATGCTTCCAATTTAAATTTCATGAAGATCGGAGCTCGTTTGAAATATTAATTTAACGTTTCAATTTTTCTCAAACAGAGGAAAACCCACCTAATATTTTGATGTCAAATGCTTCAATTTTAAATTTCATGAAGATCTGAGCTCATTTAAAATATTATTTAAAGTTTTAATTTTGCTCAATTAGAGATAAACCCACCTAATATTTTGATGTCAAATGCTTCCATTTTAAATTTCACTAAGATTGGAGCTCATTTGAAATATTAATTTAAACTTTCAATTTTGCTCCTAGACATAAAAAGTATCACAAAAAAGTTTCAATTTTGCACAATCAGAGGTAAAGCCACCTAATATTTTGATGTCAAATGCTTCCATTTTGAATTTCATGAACATCGGAGCTCGTTTGAAATATTAATTGAAACTTTCAATTTTTCTCAATCAGAGGAAAACCCACCTAATATTTTTATGTCAAATGCTTCTATTTTCAATTGGAAGCATTTGACATCAAAATGTTAATTTAAAGTTTCAAATATTAATTTAAAGTTTCAATTTTACACAATCAAAGGAAAACCCACCTAATATTTTAATGTCAAATGCTTCCATTTTAAATTTCACGAAGATCGGATGTCGTTTGAAATATTAATTTAAAGTTTCAATTTTTCTCAATCAGAGGAAAACACACCTAATATTTTGATGTCAAATGCTTCTATTTTAAATTTCATGGATATCTGAGCTCATTTGAAATATTAATTTGAAGTTTCAATTTTACGGAATTAGTGGAAAACCCACCTAATATTTTGATGTCAAATGCTTCCAATTTAAATTTCACAAAGATCGGAGCTCGTTTGAAATATTAATTTAAAGTTTCAATTTTGATCAATCAGAGGAAAACCCACCTAATATTTTAATGTCAAATGCTTCCATTTTAAATTTCACGAAGATCTGAGCTCGTTTTAAATATTAATTTAAAGTTTCAATTGTTCTCCTGAACATAAAACGTGGCACAAAAAAGTTTCAATTTTGCACAAATAGAGGTAAACCCACCTAATATTTTGATGTCAAATGCTTCCATTTTAAATTTCATGGACATCAGAGCTTGTTTGAAATATTAATTTAAACATTCAATTTTGTTCAATCAGAGGAAAACCCACCTAATATTTTGATGTCAAATTCTTCTATTTTAAATTGGAAGCATTTGACATCAAAATCTTAATTTAAGGTTTTAGTTGTACACAATTAGAGGAAAACACACCTAATATTTTAATGTTAAATACTTCCATTTTAAATTTCACGAAGATCAGATCTCGTTGAAAAAAATTATTTTAAAGTTTCAATTTTTCTCAATCAAAGGAAAACCCACCTAATATTTTGATGTTAAATTATTATATTTTAAATTTTATGGAGATCTGAACTTGTTTGAAATATTAATTTCAAGATTCAATTTTACACAATCAGTGGAAAACCCACCTAATATTTTGATGTCAAATGCTTCCAATTTAAATTTCACGAAGATCAGATCTTGTTTGAAATATTAATTTAAAGTTTCAATTTTGCTCAATCAGAGGAAAACCCAACTAATATTTTGATGTCAAATGATTCCATTTTAAATTTCATGAAGATCGGAGCTTGTTTGAAATATTAATTTAAACTTTCAATTTTGCTCCTGGACGTAAAATGTGTCACAAAAAAGTTTCAATTTTGCACAATCAGAGGTAAACCCACTGTATCATCTTTAAATAGAAGTACTTCAATGATAAGAATTTGTATCCCTCCTTAGGGGATGTTTTTGACCACCATCATATTTTCCCCTCATTCCTATATCATCCTCTACTTCTGTGCCTGTTTAGGACCCTAATTGGGCCTCTCCAGGCACCTTGTATCCCACCTAGCACATTTTCCAGGGGTTCTGACCCCTTGGGTCAAGGTTGACCTCAACCTTGACCTAGGTCAGGGTTGACCTTGACCTTGAACTTGGTCAGGGTTGACCTTGACCTTGACT
Organism: Thuja plicata; assembly: GCA_018584345.1. Classification (NCBI taxonomy): domain Eukaryota; kingdom Viridiplantae; phylum Streptophyta; class Pinopsida; order Cupressales; family Cupressaceae; genus Thuja; species Thuja plicata. The sequence goes on from MU225462.1 coordinate 1,151,898, forward strand.
TGGGTACCCCTCTCAAATCTGGAAGCTTGTCGGCTTTTAGAGGTAATCAAAAATTCATTTTCCTGCTTCCGGGTCAGCTGTTTTGGGTTCTGAAGTGGCAAATCCTAAATTGTATTTAATATAAGTCATCTTCCAGGGGAATGGGTCTAATTTGAATTTAATTCTCCTATGTTGGCCTCTCTAGAATATTTTACCCTAGTTTCTTATAAAAGTAAGCCTTTCTCTCTCATTTTCTCTAAGTCTTCTAAGTGCAAAAAGCTCTAACCAAGATTTTGTTAAGAAGAAAAAGGTTCAAGCATCCATTGTTCTACATACTTCCAATATGTCAAGGTTTTCAATTCTTCCTCTCAAACATTCAAGTTCTACATTATAGATCAAGGATTCAATATTTCAAGCCTTTGAAGGGATTAGGTCCAAACATTCAAGATTCATCATTCAAACCCTAGATCTAGCCATCATGGTGGTGTGATATTCCTTAAAGATCCTTTGTGCATCCTCAAGACTCATTCATTCTCTTCAATGTGGATCCCAAGCATACAATAATGGAAGTTTATGATTTCTATTGAGTCCAATCTTTCATATTCACATACTTGCTTACATTTGAATTACATTAGCATATCTATTCAATATCATAGCTTAATTCTTAGATTCAATTCTACTACTTGCTAGTGTTCTATAATTTATTGATTTCAAGATTAATTCCTAAATCAGGGTTTTACTAAGGTAAACCCCTCCCAACAACAAACAAACCTCTTTTTCTTGTAGATATAGGTTAGGGACTGCATATTTGAACCCAGATCTGGATACCCTTTTCGGCCAACTTTTGGGATTCGCAAATAGATTTTCTGTCAGACCTGTGTAGGTCAAGGTCAATATTATTGGGTCAAGGTAAAGATTATTAGGTCAAGGGTGAGATTAGTGGGTCAAGGTCAACCTTTTTCATAATACAGTGTCACATCGGAAAAATATTTCTAGGTTTTGTTTGTCTCTGTAATTCAGTTCCAGATCATACTTCAGATTTTCTAGAAACAGAGTACAGACCCCAGAAAACAACATTCTTAAGATCTGCAATTCTTTAAGGTTGGTACATTCCTCCTATCCCTTTCAATTCAAATCCTTATTCATTCTAAATCTATCACACATTTACATTCATTCACACATATTTTAAGAGGGAAACCTAGGATCTCCTTCTTTATTCTTATTTGCAATAGATTGACTCATTTATGCATTGATCCTTTTTGGGTTGATCAATTTGGATCCTTCCTTTATGCATTTGTGAATAAAGGGGAATGTCTTATTTATCCTTCCACTCTAAACATTAAATGTAAGGTCATAACTGATTTGAGTATCAAAACACTCCTATTCTATTAACATCATTTTCTACCTTACATTTTGGTAAACCCGTGATATATAACTCTTTCTTTTTGGTGTTAGATTTGTAGTTCATATTAGTTCTTGCATGCATATAGAAGTAGGTTTTCTTTTATTCTCTTTCATTTATATTTCAAAATTCATAAAAATCATAAAATTTCTTTAAAAATACAAAAACATTTACATTTTTCATGCTTGTAATATTACTTTGTGTTCAACATGTATGATTTTTGTTTCGAATACTTTGATGAGGCTTTTGTTGCTAAAGAAGATAGATCCCCTAATGAGGTACATGGAAGTGACGATGAAATTTTTTTGAATAAGCTCTACATTTATCTTATTCCTATTTTATCCTCCTCTACAATATCTTCAATTGACCTTTACCATAGAAATGAGTTAGGGATAGATGTTAATTCTTCTCCTAATATATGTCTTTTCTATGAACCTACTTTAGAATATAATTATTTCCCCTATAGGGTTCAATCTTTAGGCACTCCTACAATGTGGTTTATTGATAGGGAGGATAATCCTCCTATTTGGGATGAACCTTTGGATTTGGATGTTGATTACTCTCTTCCTCATGAAGCCATTATGGACGATTCTACTTTTTGGGTTGAACCCTTTGATAAAGACATTGATTTATCCCCTTCTTGTGAAGATGCTTTGATACAAGAGAGTGATTTATTAATGGATGACATATTCATACATGATGATGACTCTTTTTATAAAACACAATCCCTTTATGTGGACATTTTAGAGAATGAAAATAACATTATTAATACAATACCTCTAATTGGGATTCCTTCTAGTGATGAGGCATTAGCAGAAAATGATATGAATTCCCTTAATGCTATCCCTCTTAGTGATGATCCTATGGAGAATCAAGCTCCTACCCCATCTTCTCCTGGGATGTATTCCTTTATTTTTCCTTCTTGTCAATCTATCAAACATACTAATAATGACATAGTGACTACTGAAGTTCAATTGACTTGTTTTCATATGGCTTCTTGTTATGGACATGGTTATCATTTACTAGTTAAACAAGGATTCCATAATCAAGGATGTACTCAGCATAAACATGGAATTCAAATTCCCTTACAGAATGAGAGGCATGACAATTCTTATGGATTGGAATTTTATCCTCAAGAACATAGAAATGTTACCAACATCTCAAATAAAATTTCAAAACATGATGACCCTATGAATGAATTTGACCAAGAGGTTGTTCTTCCTAAGCTCCTTTGTGTTTAGATGATTACTAGACCTAAACGCAAATAAAAATGTAGTCTATACTTGAAGATTCTTCCTTTTTGTTTCTATCATAGATTTCATGATAACTCTAATGAATTTTAAGCTTTACATTATAATATTAGGCAGCTCATTGATAGTAAATTTATTTATATATCATGTGGCAATGAGTTATATTTCAATCATATTTTCTCTAAATAACATTTATGTTCCTATTATGGAACTCCATATTATTTACAAAATGGTAGCCTAATCATTGGGAGCTTATTGTCTTGCATAGTATTGTGAGTGATATAATAGGTCCCCTTTCATCCTTGTTCCTACACTTGGGGGGCAAGGATGCCATCTCCTTCTCTTCTATCTTTTCAGGATCCCCTTTTCCTTGGTTAAGCAGTATCTATCTATTATGTGATATCCAATTATACATGAAAATTTTGGTTTGCATTATGGATCTATGTCCTTTATTTTAACCTATTTCATTGTTTAAGATTGGGTTTCAATGTTTGATAAATCTCTCACCTTGGAAACTAAATAATGTGTTATCCCTCACAAGGGTTACTTTCTCACTTCTTGCATGATATCTCTTTTCTACAACAAAATTTCTTGATATAATTTGATATATCCCATGTTTTCACCCCTGGGGGGCAAGGTATTTTATTTCTTCCTCTATCTAAGGATCTACTTTCCTTAGCTTAGTGGAATTTTTTTATTATATAACATTATTTCTCTATAAAGATGTATGTTTTTAACTATGGATACCCTCTTATATAAGAGGTGATTATCCTAGGTCATCACCTCTTCTTTATTTTCTCTTGCCTTTGCTTTGGGTTAGAGTTTGACTCCTTCATTCCAAGATTCATCTTCCTCTTCATTGCAAAAGGCTAGATGATTGAATCTTTGTTCCTTCTTTATTTTGAAGATGAAATTTTATCCTAAGAACTCCTTTATGGTGAGGGTCTTGATGGTAAGATCTCTTCCCTTTTGAGGATATTTTTTTCCATAAGTGACATATCCATTTCATGATTATCTATGCTCTTTGATGTAAGGGTCAAGACTCTTCACTAAGAATATGGTGTACATTATTGTTAAGCTGGATATCTCCTTTGTAATACCCCACCAGGGAACCCAAGAGGAATTAACCTAAACATGCTACTATGTTTGCAAATTTTTATTTTTTTTAAGTTTACAAACAAGAACATACAACAAAGTGGAAGCAATTACCATTTACTCACATGAACACAAACAAGCATAGATTACAAACTCAAGGGTTTCGTGACATAGAATTGTGTAAGACTAAACTTCATGAGATAACCACAACAAGAGATTACTTATCAATTAAAGTAGATTACAAAACTACATGAAAGATATAATTAAAAGATTACAACTCATACCCTCAAATATACATCAAACCTAAATTCCTCTACACATGTCGCAAGGTATGTGGTAATTATTTAAAAAATAAGATTATAGTTATCCAAAATCAAGCATCACATGCGATATGATAAATAAATGTACAATATGGAAATGATAAGATCAAAACCTCCATCAGAGTAAGACAAGAACAACAGAGCCAAGATACATCCAACACTAGCATACAAATATGGAATCTCAAATGGTAAAGAACCACTACCACTCATCCATGTGGAACTGTAATAGTCCACCTCACCATGCTATGGAGATAACAAGAAGACCCCACTCAGACATCAAATCAAAGATAAAGGATCATCTAAGAAAGGGGATCCTGAAAGCTCACTAACTCAAAGTGTACCAAATAAAGTTATGAGGTATGACTCACTACACCAGAGGCATCTGACACACGTAGGAAACCTAGACTATGTAAAGGAAGGTTTCATCATATACATCTAACCCTTAATTTTTGTCCTAGCAGTCTTTCAAGACTCTGGCACTTAAGTGACCATATACGGTATCAATGACTTCTCATAAAGACAAAGTCATTAACTATGCTAGACCCACACCTCGCAAGGTGGAAAGCATATTCTCACACTCCATCTTAGCCTATACAAGCACTTAAGCAAGTGAGAGGTCCTTATCTTATTAATTCATTTTAAGTGTCTCAATGTGTTTAATGTTATCACTGGATTAAGAAAATTGCAATAACCGATCCAGGTAGCCACTTGTGGGCCCTGACACATTATCGCAAGCCACCCCTACTAAACATCTAGATAACCAACCCTAGGTTCACTGATCACACATACTAATCCAAAAGTGGTACCAAACATAAATTCCCAAATCCAGTTCCTCTCAACATCAGGAACGATCACATATAAGTACAAACTCAGAGTACACAAATCACAACAACTGAACCAGGTTAAGGGTTGGGTTTCAAAGGATCAAATCAGAACCATAAACAAGACACCGCACAGAAAATACATCCGCAAATCCTCTGGAATTTTCTAGGGCAAAGCTAACTCCCAAACCCAAAACATAATGAAAATGAGCTCCTAAACATGCAGTTAACACTCATGCCAAATAGGTAGTCCATACTAATATCCTGATGCAAATGTAACTTAACATGAGTAGTTCAAACATCAATTCAATCATGAATTCTAGAATTTATCATCTGGATAATAACCATAATAAACAAACCGAGATAACTATACAACATGCACTAATTTCCTAATAGATATTCCATAATTCAAAACATTACAAAATGTATGATCCTCTAGAATTAATTTATGAGTAAATCATATTTAAATTAACTTAAAAAGGTGGGCAACAATATTTAACATATTTAATACTATATTAACTATTAACTATTTAACATTAATAAAATTAATTATCAAATGCTAATAATTAACATTAATAAGGTATTATGATTAAATTTAGTAATTTACATAAAATAAAATTCTAAATTTTAAATCCAAACTAAATACCAAATTTAATAACCTAAATCAACTATAAACTACAATTAAAAAAAAAACACACTATATAAAAATTTTTACTAAATTTAACAATAATTTAAATCTTAAAATTTAAAATTATTAATAAATTTTTTTTTTAAAAGTAAACATTTTGGGGGGGGGGGGGG
>MU225462.1:1157615-1173773 GCA_018584345.1 Thuja plicata
CCCACAACAATTTTTTTTTTTTTTTCAAATTTTTTTTTTTGTTTTGTTTTTCTTTTAATTTATTTTTCTTTATTTGATTTTTCCAAAAGAAAAATATAGGCAAGCTATAAAACATTATTAATTAATTTTTTTTTGACTGGTTTAATTTCTTTAATTCTAAATTTTTCTTTCTCACAACTAGCAAGTACAACATTCTTAAAACAATAAATTTACACCAATTTTTCTAAGGAAAAATTATGGGGAACTATATGAAATTGGTTTAATAAATTTAACTAATACATAGAAGGGTAAATAGAGTTCCTATTTTTTTTTGTGTGTAGAATTGAACTTTAATTTATTTTCAGAATGAAATTTACCTGATTTCTAAACAACCCCAATCTTTCACATTTAATCATCTAAATCCCTGAATTGTAATAATATGATTAATCTCCATTTTTCCTTTTCTAGGGTTAGTTTTCTAACCAGGAGACCTAGTTCATTTCCTTTCTAAAAAGATGCAAAGCGATAATCAAAATCCTTATGCACAAACATAAATCATGAATTGAACTAATTTTTATGCATTCTTTTCCTAGTTAAATCAAACACGAAGACATAGAAGTTTTGAGGACAAAATAAAGCAAGTGGGTATTCAAACCCTACCTCAACCACTAAAACTAATGCTTGAAGAATAAGAAGCCATAAGTCTCAATTTGTTTCCAATTTGATCTCTAAAGATAAATTCAAAAACAAGGCCTTCTTGCAACGAGCTCTTTCCCCAAAACAATCCAAAGTCTCAAGCAAACACTTTCTCAACAAAAATGACAATAAAATTTCTAGAGTCCCCAACCTTGCATCCCAAAACCTGTGTCCCTTCAAATGATAGAAAAATGGCTTCATAAAGCCTCAAACCCTAATTTTACAATAAAACAGAAAACACCAAACTTCCTTCTTTTCAATTTTTGAGAGAAAAGCATTCCTAAATAAAAATAAAAATCCCTTTTTAATTAAAATTCTATTCTAAATTATTTTTCAGAAAAAGGGAGAAAAAAATACTTTCCACAAAAGCACGATTATTCCTTTATTTAAATATATTCACAAAATAAAAAGCTTTAATCCATTTAAAATTGAATTAAAAATTCAATTTACATTCAGTAATTCAAAGTTGAAAATAAGTACTCAATTTAAAATTAATATACTAAAATTGCATTTTAACTTGTTTAAATAATTAAACATAGATATTTAATTAATCATATTAATTAAATACCCTACATTTAATATTTGGAAAATTTCAACACACACATGAACATGAATATAATTAATTAAATTCCAACAAACAAATAGTGACACTCAAACAGAAGACACTGAAAAATAACACAAACATAACCGCTAGGAGGTAACCCTGAATGCACATCCCTTGGATGAATTTGGGTAGGGTAGTCAGACTGATTCTTGTCCAATCCTAGGACCAATTAGGTTTAGGTTATGGTTTTGGGTCTGATTTCTAACTCCCCTCTTTACCATTTGAGATGTATTATGGGCACACTCACTCCTACCAATTTAGGGAAGACGATGCCCTGTACCTGCAAACCTGTCACAACAAGATCACACATGTACATCCAAAACATATCACAGAAAACAATGACAGGGATCGGTCGAATGTGTGGATCTTGCAAATGCAAGTAACTACATCTCCATCCTCTGCCACACCAAACACGCCATAGATAAATAAACATGTAACCTAACCATACACATGCAAGTATGGGGTAAGTACTCATAAACATCTAATACAATGCATAAGCAATGAACATTATGAAACCTCATCTATTTCTAACACATGATTAAGAATCATAAATCCATACATAATCAGCTAGCTAAGACAGTATATCAACATAGCCAAAAATAATATGGCATAATCCACCGAAACAATAGCCTAAAAGAGTATGGCACTAAAAACTGAAAGCAACCTAGGGGTGGGTATTACATCCTTACTTTGTGATGTAGATATCCTCTTTATCTTCCTTATCCTTCCTAGTAGGTAGTCATGATAAGGAGGGGGGTATATAGGGTCTCCCTTGTACTATAGTTTACATTAATTTACATTTTGTAGCATGCTAAATCCTTGGAAGGTAACGTACATAAGTTGCTAAATCCTGAAGGGACACATATTTTTAATTTTATTTTCGCTAAATCCTCAGAAGGTAACACACATAAGTTTATAAATCCTGAAGAGATACACACCCTTTTAAATTTTCAATATGCTAAATCCTTTGAAGGTAACGCACATAAGTTGCTAAATCCTGAAAAGACATGAATTTTATATTCATAGTGATACAAGAATGTGGATCTATGGATATTTTCAAAAGTCATCAGAAGATGCATTACAATTACAAAGCACAGTTTATGGGTGAACCTGTTGGGCTCTCCCTCCTTTGTGTTTCATAGTAAGGTGGGCATCTTACTAGGCGAGGTAATCACTATCTCTTTTCTCTCTTTCTCTTTCATGCTAGTAGGATTAGATCATGAAGCTATGTTATCTATAGTGTTGCTCTTGTCTTACTTATGTAATCATGTATGTTTCTATGATTGATTTCTCTTTATTTCCATATCTTTATGCATGTATGTTGAGTTATAATCCTTGTTCTAGGGGCTCATGTCCTTGACTTAGTGATGTTCTACCTCGTTGCGATCCACTAGAGTCTTTCTTCTAACTTTACCACAAGCATGTTTGATTTCCATACTTCCGCTAAAGTAGGGGCTTAATGTATCATCTTAAAATGGAAGCACTTCCATGATAAGAATATTTAGCCCTCTTTAGGGGATGTTTTTGAACAACATCATATTGTGCCCACATTTCTACACCATCCTCTACTTTTGTTCCTTTTTAGGACCCTGATTGTGCCTCTTTGGGCACCTTCTATCCCACCTAACCCATTTTCCAAGGGTTCTAACACCCTATGTCAAGGTTGAACTCAACCTTGACCTAGGTTAGGGTCAACCTCAACCTGGGTCCCCCTCTCAAATCTGGAAGCTTGTCGGCTTCCAGAGGTAATAAGAAATTCATTTTCCCACTTTTGGGTCGGCTGTTTTGGGTTCCAAAGTGGAAAATCATAAATTTTATTTAATATACATCCTCTTCTAGGGGAATGGGTCTAATTTGAATTTAATTATCCTATGTCATCCTCATTAGAAGATTATTCCCTAGTTTCATATAAAAGGAAGCCTTTCTCTCTCATTTTCACTAAGTATTCTAAGTACAAAAAGCTCTAACCAAGATTTTGTCAAGAACCAAAAGGTTCAAGTATCCATTGTTCTAAATGTTTCCAAGATTTCAAGGTGTTCAAGTATTCCTCTCAAGAATTCAAGTTCTCCATTGAAGATCAAGGATTCAAGTTTTCAATCCTTTGAAGGGATTAGGTTCAAACATTCAAGATTCATCATTCAAACCCTAGATCTAGCCATCATGGTGGTGTAATCTTCCTTAAAGATCCTTTGTGCATCCTCAAGACTCATTCATTCTCTTCAAGGTGGATTCCAAGAATACAATCATGGAGGTTTATGGTTTCTATTGAGTCCAAGCTTTCATATTCACATACTTGCTTAAATTTGAATTACATTGGCATATCTATTCAATATCATAGCTTCATTCTTAGATTCAATTCTACTACTTGCTAGCATTCTATACTTTAGTGAATTCAAGGTTGATTCCTAAATCAGGGTTTGACTAAGGCAAACCCCTCCCCCCCAATAAACAAACCTCTTCTTGTTGCAGACATAAGTTTGGGACTACGGATTTGAACCCAGACCTAGATAACCTTTTCAGCCAACATTCAAGATATGTGAACAAATTTTCTATCAGACCTGTGTAGGTCAAGGTTGATATTATTAGGTCAAGGGTGATATTAGTGGGTCAAGGTCAACCTTTTTCATAAGATGGTGTCAGATCAGAAAAAGATTTTTGGGTTTTGTTTGTCTCTATGTTCTGGTTCTGGATCATACTTCATATTTTCCAGAAACAGAGTATAGACCTTAGAAAAAAACATTCTTCAAATCTACAATTATTTAAGGTTGGTACATTCCTCCTATCCATTTCAATTCAAATCCTTAATCATTCTAAATATATCACACATTTACATTCATTCACACACATTTTAAGAGGGAAACCTAGGATCTCCTTCTTTATTCTTATTTCCAATAGATTGATTCATTTATGCATTGATCATTTTTTGGTTGATCAATTTGGATCCTTGCTTTGTCTTATTTATCCCTCCACACTAAATATTAAATGCAAGGTGATATGTGATTTGAGTATGAAAACACTCTTATTCTATTAACACCATTTTCTACCTTACACCCACCTAAAATTTTGATGTCAAAAGCTTCCATTTTAAATTTCATGAACATCAGAGGTCGTTTGAAATATTAATTTAAACTTTCAATTTTGCTCAATCAGAGGAAAACCCACCTAAAATTTTGATCTCAAATGCTTCTATTTTAAATTGGAAGCATTTCACATTAAAATATTAATTTAAAGTTTCAAATATTAATATAAAGTTTCAGTTTTACACAATCAGAGGAAAATCAACCTAATATTTTAATGTCAAATGCTTCCATTTTAAATTTCATGAAGATAAGATCTCGTTTGAAATATTAATTTAAAGTTTTAATTTTTCTCAATCAGAGGAAAACCCACCTAATATTTTGATGTCAAATACTTTTATTCCAAATTTCATGGAGATCTGAGCTCGTTTGAAATATTAATTCCAAGTTTCAATTTTACACAATCAATGGAAAACCCACCTAATATTTTGATTTCAAATGCTTCCAATTTAAATTTCATGAAGATCGGAGCATATTTTAAATATTAATTTAAAGTTGCAATTTTTCTCAATCAGAGGAAAACCCACCTAATATTTTGATGTCAAAGGCTTCCATTTTAAATTTCATGAAGATATGAGCTCATTTGAAATATTAATTTAAAGTTTCAATTTTGCTCCTCGACGTAAAATGTGTCACAAAAAAGTTTCAATTTTGCACAATCAAAGGTAAACCACCTAATATTTTGATGTCAAATGCTTCCATTTTAAATTTCATGAACATCGGAGAGCTCATTTAAAATATTAATTTTAACTTTCAATTTTGCTCAATCAGACGAAAAGCCACCTAATATTTTGATGTCAAATGCTTCTATTTTAAATTGGAAGCATTTGACAACAAAAAATTAATTTAAATTCTCAAATATTCATTTAAAGTTTCAATTTTACAAATTTAGAGGAAAACACACCTAATATTTTAATATCAAATGCTTCCATTTTAAATTTCACGAAGATCAGATCTCATTTGAAATATTAATTTAAAGTTTCAATTTTACTCAATCAAAGGAAAGTCCACCTAATATTTTGATGTGAAATGCTTCTATTTTAAATTTCACCGAGATCTGAGCTCATTTGAAATATTAATTTCAAGTTTCAATTTTACATAATCAGTGGAAAAACCACCTAATATTTTGATGTCAAATGCTTCCAATTTAAATTTAACAAAGACCGGAGCTCGTTTGAAATATTAAATTAAAGTTTCAATTTTGCTCAATCAGAAGAAAACCCACCCAATATTTTGATGTCAAATGCTTCAATTTTAAATTTAACAAAGATCAGAGATCGTTTGAAATATTAATTTAAAGTTTCAATTTTTCTCTCGGACGTAAAATGTGTCACAAAAAAGCTTCAATTTTGCACAATAAGAGGTAAACACACCTAATATTTTGATGTCAAATACTTCCATTTTAAATTTCACGAACATTGGAGCTCGTTTGAAATATTAATTTAAACTTTCAATTTTGCTCAATCAGAGGAAAACCCACCTAATATTTTTATGTCAAATGCCTCTATTTTAAATTGGAAGCATTTGACATCAAAATATTAATTTGAAGTTTTAGTTTTACACAATCAGAGGTAAACCCACCTAATATTTTAATGTCAAATGCTTCCATTTTAAATTTCACAAACATAGGATCTCATTTGAAATTTTAATTTAAAGTTTCAATTTTGCTCAATCAGTGGACAACCCACCTAAAATTTTGATGTCAAATGCTTCTATTTTAAATTTCACAGAGATTTGAGCTCCTTTGAAATATTAATTTCAAGTTTCAATTTTACACAATCAATGGAAAACCCACCTATTATTTTGATGTCAAAAGCTTCCATTCTAAATTTCACGAAGATCGGAGCTCGTTTGAAATATTAATTTAAACTTTCAATTTTGCTCCCGGACATAAAATGTGTCACAAAAAGTTTCAATTTAGCACAATTAGAGGTAAACCTAACTAATATTTTGATGTCAAATGCTTCCATTTTAAATTTCACAAACATCAGAGCTCGTTTGAAATATTAATTTAAAGTTTCAATTTTGCTCAATCAAAGGAAAACCCACCTAATATTTTGATGTAAAATACTTCCATTTTAAAGTTTGAAATATTAATTTAAAGTTTCAATTTTGCACAATCAAAGGTAAACCCACCTAATATTTTGATGTCAAATACTTCCGTTTTAAATTTCAGGAACATTAGAGCTCATTTGAAATATTAATTTAAACTTTCAATTTTTCTCAATAAGAGGAAAACCCACCTAATATTTTGATGTCAAATGCTTCTATTTTAAACTGGAAGCATTTGACATCAAAATATTAATTTAAAGTTTCAAATATTAATTTAAAGTTTCATTTTTACAAAACCAGAGGAAAACCCACCTAATATTTTAATGTCAAATGCTTCCATTTTAAATTTGACGAAGATCGGATCTCGTTTGAAATATTAATTTAAAGATTCAATTTTTCTCAATCAGAGGAAAATTGACCTAATATTTTGATGTCAAATGCTACTATTTCAAATTTCAGAGAGATCTGAGCTCGTTTGAAATATTAATTTGAAGTTTCAATTTTACACAATCTGTTGAAAACCCACCTAGTATTTTGATGTCAAATGCTTCCAATTTAAATTTGATGAAGATCGGAGCTCGTTTGAAATATTAATTTAAAGTCTCAATTTTGCTCCCAAACATAAAACGTGTCACAAAAAGTTTCAATTTTGCACAATCAGAGGTAATCCCACCTAATATTTAGATGTCAAATGCTTCCATTTTCAATTTCACCAACATCAGAGCTCGTTTGAAATATAAATTTAAACTTTTGATTTTTCTCAAACAGAGGATAACCCACCTAATATTTTAATGTCAAATTCTTCCATTTTAAATTTCACAAAGATCAGATCTCTTTTGAAATATTAATTGAAAGTTTCAATTTTTCTCAATCAGAGGAAAACTCACCTAATATTTTGATGATAAATGCTTCTATTATAAAATTCAGGGAGATCTGAGCTCATTTGAAATATTAATTTTAAGTTTCAATTTTACACAATCAGTGAAAAACCCACCTAATATTTTGATGTCAAATGCTTCCAATTTAAATTCACGGAGATCGGAGCTCGTTTGAAATATTAATTTAAAGTTTCAATTTTTCTCAATCAAAGGAAAACCCACTAAATATTTTGATTTCAAATGCTTCAATTTTAAATTTCATGAAGATTGGAGCTCATTTGAAATATTAATTTAAAATTTAAAATTTGCTCCTGGACGTAAAATGTGTCACAAAAAGGTTTTAATTTTGCACAATCAGAGGTAAACCCACCTAATATTTTAATGTCAAATGCTTCCATTATAAATTTCAAGAACATCGGAGCACGTTTGAAATATTAATTTAAACTTTCAATTTTGCTCAATCAGAGGAAAACCCACATAATATTTTGATGTCAAATGCTTTTATTTTAAATTGGAAGCATTTGACATCAAAATTTTAATTTAAAGTTTCAAATATTAATTTAAAGTTTTAGTTTTATACAATCAGAGGAAAACCCACCTAATATTTAAATGTCAAATGCTTCCATTTTAAATTTCACGAAGATTGAATCTCATTAAAAATATTAATTGAAAGTTTCAATTTTGCTCAATTAGAGGAAAACCCACCTAATATTTTGATGTCAAATGCTTCTATTTGAAATTTCAAAGAGATCCACCCTCGTTTGAAATATTAATTTGAAGTTTCAATTTTACACAATCAGTTGAAAACCAACCTAATATTTTGATGTCAAATGCTTCCAATTTAAATTTCACGAAGATCAGAGCTTGTTTGAAATATATATTTAAAGTTTAAATTTTGATCAATCAGAGCAAAACCCACCTAATATTTTGATGTCAAATGCTTCCATTTTAAATTTCACGAAGATCTGAGCTCATTTGAAATATTAATGTAAAGTTTGAATTTTGCTCCCAGACATAAAACGTGTCACAAAAAAGTTTCAATTTTACACAATTAGAGGTAAACCACCTAATACTTTGATGTCAAATGCTTCCATTTTAAATTTCATGAACATCGGAGCTCGTTTAAAATATAAATTTAAACTTTCAATTTTTCTCAATCAAAGGAAAACCCACCTAATATTTTGATTTCAAATGCTTCTATTTTAAATTTGAAGCATTTGACATCAAAACATTAATTTAAAGTTTCATTTTTACACAATAAGAGAAAAACCCACCTAATAATTTAATATCAAATGCTTCCATTTTAAATTTCATGAAGATCGGATCTCGTTTGAACTATTAATTTAAAGTTCCAATTTTTCTCAATCAGAGGAAAACCCACCTAATATTTTTATGTCAAATGCTTCTATTTTAAATTTCACATAGATACGAGCTCATTTGAAATATTAATTTCAAGTTTCAATTTTACACAATCAGTGGAAAACCCACAAAAATATTTTGATGTCAAATGCTTCCAATTTAAATTTCACAGAGATTGGAACTCGCTTTAAATATTAATTTAAAGTTTCATTTTTTCCCAATCAGAGGAAAACCCACCTAATATTTTGATGTCAAATGCTTCCATTTTAAATTTCACGAAGATTGGAGCTTTTTTGAAATATTAATTTAAACTTTCAATTTTTAGACGCAAAATGTGTCACAAAAAAGTTTCAATTTTACACAATCAGAGGTAAACCCACCTAATATTCAGATGTCAAATGCTTCCATTTTTAAATTTTTAATTTTTGTCAATCAGAGGAAATCTCAATTAATATTTTGATGTAAAATGCTTCTATTTTAAATTGGAAGCATTTGACATTAAAATATTAATTTAAAATTTCAAATATTAATTTAAAGTTTTAGTTTTACACAATCAGAGGAAAACCCACCTAATATTTTAATGTCAAATGCTTCCATTTTAAATATCATAAAGATCAGATCTTGTTTGAAATATTAATTTAAAGTTTCAATTTTGCTCAATCAGAGGAAAACCCACCTAATATTTTGATGCCAAATGCTTCTATTTTAAATTTCACGTAGTCTGAGCTCATTTGAAATATTAATTTCAAGTTTCAATTTTACACATTCAGTGGAAAGCCCACCTAAAATTTTGATGTCAAATGCTTCTAATTTAAATTTCACAAAGATTGGAGCTCATTTGAAATATTAATTTAAAGTTTTAATTTTTCTCAATCAGGGGAAAACCCACCTAATATTTTGATGTCAAATGCTTCCATTTTAAATTTCACAAAGATCAGAGCTCATTTGAAATATTAATTTAAAGTTTCAATTTTGCTCCTAGACGTAAAACATGTCACAAAAAAGTTTCAATTTTGCACACTTAGAGATAAACCCACCTAATATGTTAACGTCAAATGATTCCACTCTAAATTTCAAGAACATCGGAGCTCATTTGAAATATTAATTTAAACTTTTAATTTTTCTCAATCAGAGGAAAACCCACCTAATATTATGATGTCAAATGCTTCTATTTTAAATTGGAAGCATTTGACATCAAAATATTAATTTAAAGTTTCAGTTTTACACAATCAGAGGAAAACCCAGCGAATATTTTAATGTCAAATGCTTCCATTTTAAATTTCAGGAAGATCGGATCTCCTTTGAAATATTAATTTAAAGTTTCAATTTTGCTCAATCAGAGGAAAACACACATAATATTTTGATGTCAAATGCTTCTATTTTAAATTTCACAGAGATCCGAGCTTGTTTGAAATATTAATATGAAGTTTCAATTTTACACAATCAGTGGAAAACCCACCTAATATTTTGATGTCAAATGCTTCCAATTTAAATTTCCTGAAGATCGGAGCTCGTTTGAAATATTAATTTAAATTTTCAATTTTGCTCAATCAGAGGAAACCCCACCTAATATTTTTATGTCAAACATTTTCATTTTAAATTTCATGAAGATCTGAGCTCGTTTGATATATTAATCTAAATTTTTGATTTTTTCTCCTGGACGAAAAATGTGTCACACAAAAGTTTTAATTTTGCACAATCAGAGGTAAACCCACCTAACATTTTGATGTCAAATGCTTCCATTTTAAATTTCATGAACATCGAAGCTCATTTGAAATATAAATTTAAACTTTCAATTTTTATCAATCAGAGGACAACCCACCTAATATTTTGATTTCAAATGCTTCCATTTTAAATTTAACAAAGATCGGAGCTCATTTGAAATATTAATTTAAACTTTCAATTTTGCTCCTGGACGTAAAACATGTCACAAAAAAGTTTCAATTTTGCACAATCAGACGTAAACCCACCTAATATTTTAATGTCAAATGATTCCATTCTAAATTTCAAGAACATCAGAGCTCATTTGAAATATTAATTTAAACTTTTTATTTTTCTCAATCAGAGGAAAACCCACCTAATATTTTGATGTCAACTACTTCTATTTTAAATTGGAAGCATTTGACATAAAAATCTTAATTTAAAGTTTTAAATATTAATTTAAAGTTTTAGTTTTACACAATCAGATGAAAACCCACCTAATATTTTAATGTCAAATGCTTGCATTTTAAATTTCATGAAGATTGTATCTCATTTAAAATATTAATTTAAAGTTTCAATTTTGCTTAATCAGAGGAAAACCCACCTAATATTTTGATGTCAAATGCTTCTATTTTAAATTTCATGGAGATCTGAGCTTGTTTGAAATATTAATTTCAAATTTCAATTTTACACAATCAGTGGAAAACCCACCTAATATTTTGATGTCAAATGCTTCCAATTTAAATTTCATGAATATCGGAACTCATTTGAAATATTAATTTAAAGTTTCAAGTTTTCTCAATCAGAGGAAAACTCACCTAATATTTTGATGTCAAATGCTTCCATTTTAAATTTCATGAAGATCTGAGCTCGTTTAAAATATTAATCTAAAGTTTCAATTTTTTCTCCCGGACGGAAAATGTGTCTCAAATTTTTTTTAATTTTGCACAAT
The DNA here is from genome assembly GCA_018584345.1 of Thuja plicata. Lineage (NCBI taxonomy): Eukaryota > Viridiplantae > Streptophyta > Pinopsida > Cupressales > Cupressaceae > Thuja > Thuja plicata. The sequence goes on from MU225462.1 coordinate 1,168,914, forward strand.
CAGAGGTAAATCCATCTAATATTTTGATGTCAAATGCTTCCATTTTAAATTTCATGAAGATCGAATCTTGTTTGAAATATTAAGTTAAAGTTTCAATTTTGCTCAATTAAAGGAAAACCCACCTAATATTTTGATGTCAAATGCTACTATTTTAAATTTCACGGAGATTGGTGCTCATTTGAAATATTAATTTCAAGTTTCCATTTTACACAATCAGAGGAAAACCCATAATAATATTTTGATGTCAAATCCTTCCAATTTAAATTTCATGAAGATCGGAGCTCGTTTGAAATATTAATATAAAGTTTCAATTTTTCTCAATCAGAGGAAAACCCACCTAATATTTTGATGTCAAATGCTTCGATTTTAAATTTCACAAAGATAGGAGCTCGTTTGAAATATTAATTTAAACTTTCAATTTTTAGACGTAAAACGTGTCACAAAAAATTTCAATTTTGCCTAATCAGAGGTAAACCGACATAATATTTTGATGTCAAATGTTTCCATTTTAAATTTCATGAACATCAGAGCTCGTTTGAAATATTAATTTAAACTTTCAATTTCGCTCAATCAGAGGAAAACCCACCTAATATTTTGATGTCATATGCTTCTATTTTAAATTGGAAGCATTTGACATCAAAATATTAATTTAAAGTTTCAGTTTTACACAATCAGAGGAAAACCCACCTAATATTTTAATGTTAAATGCTTCCATTTTAAATTTCACGAAAATCAGATCTCGTTTGATGTTAATTTAAAGTTTCAATTTTTCTCAATCAGAGGAAAACCCACGTAATATTTTGATGTCAAATGCTTCTATTTTAAATTTCATGCAGATCCGAGCTCGTTTGAAATATTAGTTTCAAGTTTCAATTTTACACAATCAGTGGAAAACCCACATAATATTTTGATGTCAAATGCTTCCAATTTAAATTTCATGAAGATCAAAGCTCGTTTGATATATTAATTTAAAGTTTCAATTTTGCTCAATCAGAGGAAACCACACCCAATATTTTGATGTTAAATGCTTCCATTTTAAATTTCACGAAGATCTGAGCTCGTTTGAAATATTAATTTAAAGTTTCAATTTTGCTCCCGGACATAAAATGTGTCACAAAACATTTTCAATTTTGCACAATCAGAGGTAAACCCACCTTATATTTTGATGTAAAATTCTTCCATTTTAATTTTCATAAACATCGGAGCTCGTTTGAAATATTAATTTAAACTTTCAATTTTTCTCAATCAAAGGAAAACCCACCTAATATTTTGTTGCCAAATGCTTCTATTTTAAATTGGAAGCATTTGACATCAAAATATCAATTTAAAGTTTTATTTTTACAAAATCAGAGGAAAACCCACCTAATATTTTAATGTCAAATGCTTCCATTTTAAATTTCACGAAGATCAGATCTCGTTTGAAATATTAATGTAAAGTTTCAATTTTGCTTAATTAGAGGAAAACCCACGTAATATTTTGATGTAAAATGCTTCTATTTTAAATTTTACAGAGATCCAAGCTTGTTTGAAATATTAATTTCAAGTTTCAATTTTACATAATTAGTGGAAAACCCACCTAATATTTTGATGTCAAATCCTTCCACTTTAAATTTCACAAAGATCAGAGCTTGTTTGAAATATTTATTTAAAGTTTCAATTTTGCTCAATCAGAGGAAAACCCACCTAATATTTTGATGTCAAATGCTTCCACTTTAAATTTCACAAAGATCTGAGCTCATTTGAAATATTAACTTAAAGTTTCAATTTTGCTCCCATACGTAAAATGTGTCACAAAAAAGTCTCAATTTTTCACAATCAGAGGTATACCCACCTAATATTTTGATGTCAAATGCTTGCATTTTAAATTTCACGAACATCAAATCTCATTTGAAACATTAATTTAAAATATCAATTTTGCTCAATCAGAGGAAAACCCACCTAATATTTTTATGTCAAATGCTTCTATTTTAAATTGGAAGCATTTGTCATTAAAATATTAATTCAAAGATTCAAATATTAATACAAATAAAAAACAAAAAACTCGAATGGCAGAGCAAGAACGAGTTTGCGAAATAAAGCAGTTTTTTCACCCTAATTTTACTCGGCATAGGGGTTTTTTGCCTAAATCTCGATGGAATCATGTGACAAATGTCTTCTGGCGGTCGAATGACTACATTGATGAATGACCCCAATGGGAAAATAATCAGTGGCCTTCGATGAATTTGATGACAGAGAAGAACCCTTATGTTGAATCTCATGCATCTCTGCACCCTAATCTTCAGCCCTTACACCATCACGGAAGGTATTTTACTTTGGTTAAAGATTTAAACAAACAATTCTTTATTTTTAACAGAACCAGGTATGCGTATCATCTTAAACCTTTGTATTCAAAGAATACACATAATTTAGTCTTGAACAAGGGTAATGTAGGTAGAATTTTTTTCCCTTCTAGGGTTTCCCCGAAGGCTATTCCTCAATCTATACCAGCCTCCAAGGATGAATGGCTACCAGCTTACAAACAAAATGCACAAAGATTTAAGAGATTTAAACATAGGAAGAATAAGGCTACCCCATATCCATAGAATGGTAAATTTTTTCTTCCCACCTTTAATCATTTTGGGAACCTTCAAGAGAATCATATAGAAAATAGGGACATTTATACTCTGCCTCACCGTAGAAACACAGTTAAACCTAATACTAAAAATATCATTCCAAATCGACTTCAACCCCCAGTTCCCCAATTTTTGAGAAATCTATTAGGGAAGATGTCATCATTAAGGGAGAATACCGATTTACAAATGGGTTTAGGGCTCACTGTGCAGCTTCAGGTTTGTACAGTAAATGGTATGGTTATAAACTTGAAGGGAATAATCTCAGAGCATGGCTCCACGAATCCTTTGGAGAAAAGGTAAGTATGACAATTTTAAATGATAATTTCTTTTATGTGGAATTCAAGAATGTAGATATTAGAAAAAAATTATTATCTAAAGAGTATATTTATTTTCTAGGGCATGCAATCAAATTTATTAGATGGAAACCAAATTTTAACAAAAATATGTTTGATGGCATTTCCATTCCCTTTTGGTTTAAAATTGAAAATATGCCTATCAAACTTTTGCACAGTAAGGTTTTATCCCAAATTGGGGATAGAATAGGGAAAACAATGGGATTAGAACTTAACTTATTGGATTCATCTGATGTTAACATTTTGGTTCAAATGAAGGACAAGTTCTCCTTCCCTAAGTATGTTAAATTTGAAACTAACCAAATAACATATCAACTGAACATAGATAAATACTATGGTAAGATTTCGCAAAAGATTTGGTTAAGACCTATGACTGATATTAACAATACCATTATAGATTATACGACTAACCTTAAAACCTTTCTTAAGGATAAATATGATAACCTCATTGGAAATGAAGAAGGATGCAGGTATCCTATGTTTCCAAAATCCACTTACAGCTCTCCTGTAGCATCCCTTTTAGAAGGAGGGGGGTTTGTTATCAACTATCAAGAATCTATGATGCTAGGAATCCAACCTGAGACCTTAGATAATAATACTAACACTATTAATAAAATCTCTAAATAACATTTTGTTAAACTAACAAAAGACACAAGAACCATAATCCAAGGAAACAATGTTGTGACAAACCAATCAAAACAAGCATATAGGAATTTGTAGAAATTAATCTTAGAGCCAAAACTTAATAACATGACTAATTCTAAACCAATATATAGAAACATGGAGTTTTTTTATTCTTTAGAGGAAGAAACCAGTGATGTAGAGGATAATAATAGGAGGAAACTCAAATTGATAAAGAAAATAATAGAGGTAGATAAAGATACAATAGCAGAGGATATTATCTCTTACCATTTAGATGAGAAAGAAAAATTAGTAGCCTAGAAGAAATTAAATGAGCATGACATTCTATATGCTGTAATGCATAAACAAAATACTCCCACCCAGAGGGTGGGTGAGGAAGGTGAGTGCAGACTTACATAAAACATAAATTCTAATACTAATAATTTTTGGAATTATGTTATATTTGTCATCAGTGAAAACACTTATTCGATTCTGAATGCTTATCGAGCTCATCACTAAGTCCACAGCTTATACCGAGCATTCAGTAATCACCTTGGAAAGCTCAGCGGTTAAACAGTTCAAACTGAGCAGAACAGTGGTCACCGAGCATATGAATAGTTCAGCAGCGGTTACCAAGAAGAGAAACATTTACCGAGCAGATGGTAGTCACCGTGCTTCACCGTAATTACTAAGAAGTCAGTTACTACCGAGTCACCAGAGGTTACCGAGTGACACTATACCTACCGAGTCTACAATGGCTACCGAGTTCCAAGCTACACTTTGGGACTATTATGGACTGAGCTTCTACTCTTACCGAGAGCATGACGATGCCGAGTATTGTAGTGGATGCTGAGTATCAGAAGATCACCGAGCCAGCTTGAGGAACCCGAGCTTCTACCGACTCAGTAATATTTTGTTTACTTATGAAGGGCCAACTCAGGAATAATTTTATCTTATTTATATGTATTTGGCCGACCTTGCAAATTATAATTATGGGAATGGTATATATATGTAATGTAATATATCATCTGAAGTGTGAAAAATCAGAGTAATCAGCAAAAAATAGCAGCAGAGCAGAGCATTTTTGCAAGGTCAGTAAAGGAGCAAAACAGCCATATCTATCACAAAAGGTGATCAGTATTCAAAAGATCTTATCAGAAATAAAGTTGTAAGTCAAGATCTACTATTTCATCCTAACAGTTGAATCAGTTTGTAAATCCTTTAACAGGGTAGACTTAACAGTCTTTCATAAATCTCCTAACAGAGTGCATACT